>JABUQX010040954.1:0-15528 GCA_015478945.1 Trachelipus rathkii | reverse complement strand
AGGAGAGATGTTGTGAGGAGAAGGTGCTCACGGAACAGCTTAATACTCCTTAGCATGGTAAAAAAAATAATTTTTTTGTAAAATAATTTTTTATTAATTAATATAAAATAATAAAACTACTTTTTTGTTGTTTTTGAATAATATTAAGTGTTTTAAAAGCACATATTAAAAATTATAAAAATGATAAATTTTATACTTATTCTACATCCATGAGAATGTTTAAAAATGATAAAATATAAGTTAGACTTGTTTTTCCTTACCCAAATTAATTTTACAACACCTTTAATACTTTGTTTTAAATTTATATATTCATAAAATACTATGTAAATATAAGAAATATTCAATGACTAATTATGATCTTGTAATGTTACATATAATACAAGATAGCAAATTTTGACCACTTGCATTTTTGAAAAATTTACTGGTTATATTTAAGTTAAAATTTTTAATATTTTCGTCATGGTACTGTATAACATTAATAAGGAAGGTTTAAATTAGAGGTGTACCGGAATGGGATTATCGAATTATTATGTTTTTTTTTTTTTTTTTTTTTTACAAGTTAACCACCACTCAGGCAAGCCCTAATCTAGGAGGGGTGTGCTCCTTTTTAAAAGACAGATCCGGCGGAGCCGCAGATGACAGTAACACATCGGACGACCGACGCAGTGAACGAACCTGGGTCTTTCGTTAGTTGGGCGAGTGCTTAAGCGGCTGAGCTAACCGCGACGCATTTTGGTGCTTGATCATTCCTTCTTGACTTATATGAATGTACTTGAATTAAAAATTTTGCTGTTAAGTGTATTTATTTTACATAAAACCCATAACCATGCTTTTAACAAAATATAATGGTAGCCTTGTGTAGTATTATACACCAGTGTATTACATACCTACAGTATTAATGAAATAAAGTTTACTCAAATATCTCAGATATATAGGATAATAAGATACTCATTAAATTAAAATTTAAAATATATAAATTAGTATATAATATATATGATATATTTTTAATTAGTATACTATATATATATATATAATATATATATATACTATGTATATATATATATATATATATATTTATATATATATATAGGACTGTTATGTTTTACGACTCCGTCTTTATAGTTTTGATATTTTTTTTTGTTTTTTTCTCATATATTTCGAGTATGTGATCCTAACAATCAATTTAAGTGGTGACGGACATGATTCAAAAATATATAGGACCTGTTACGTTTTACGGCTCCGTCAGTTTTATTTATTTATTTTTTTAACTAAAGGAATACCCAAGGGTAAACCGCAAAGATGGCAAGAGTCAGGGTCTCTCAGTCTTCCGGGGAACGACGGGGTAGGTATTTGGGTGTCGCGGGGGTTCCTCCGCCCCTCCCCCCCCTCTGTCCCCCGTCGGCTCGAGCCCCCTAATATATTTTTTTTATATTATTTTTTGTTTTCAACATTTTTGTAAATAAGCTTTATATGCTGATTCCAAATATGTAATTGGTTTTTCTGTAAGTGTCACACTTTTCGAGATATTTCATATTTGAATTTTTTTTTTTTTTTACACTTTTGTAATAAGCTTTATATGCTGATTCAATATGTAATTGTTTTTTCTGTAAGTATCGTACGTTTCGAGATATTTCATTTTTGAAATTTTTTCTTATATAAATATGAATTTTAAAAAATTATTTAAAATATTTAGAACTTTTGAATCATGTTCGTCACCACATAAATTCATTATTAGTATCATATACTAGCAATATGTTAAAAAAAAAAAAAATCATAAACTGATCAGGAGTCGTAAAACATAACAGGGCCTATATAATATACCGTAATTATATATATATATATATATATATATATATATATATATATATATATATATATTATATATATAATATATAGATAATATATATATAATATATATCATTATTTTTTCGGTATCTCGATACCAGAAAGGAGGCCGATACCGATACTTTACCTATTTTTTTTTAGGTGCCGATACCGATACGATATTTTAATTAATATATATAAATACACAGTAATAAGTAGAGGCATGTGTTGTGATATGGTTTGGGCGAACGTCAAGATTTGCATTCCCTGTTACAAGCCAATACTTAGTCATTTATTTCAATTTTGGTTGTCGCCCAAGTATATTGTATTTTATAAATAAAATAGCATTTTAAGGAATAATAAATGCAAATATATATTAATTAAATTTTTTTTGTTTGTTCGTTTATTCAACTATTCCATTTCCAGTTTTCGCCCAGTAAGTATTAAACCAAGAGTTTAGCTACTAGCTTTTTATTTTTAACATGATACAATTTACAAGAAGATTCTTTAACCTAGCTATATAATATAAAGAATAAAATAATGAAATATGTAGAAGAGACTAAAATTTTTTTTTTTTTTTTTAATCAGCTGAAAAGATCAAAATAAAAAAACGCTATTAATCAAACATGACATAATAATATACTCCTTTTAGATAAAGATAGATATCATTCAATACTCAAATTCAAAAATTCTCACATTGTGATGCAAAAACATTATTAAGCTTTCACTAGTATGCTGGGCGAGAGCCTGTTCCTTTTTTGAGATGTTTATACATTCCTACCTACACATAAATGCCCTCGCTCTCGCTGGATGAAAGGAGGGTGCTGAAAAATATTTTGCCTGCAAGCATGCTGATAATAATGAAAACTTTGGCACCATTTTTCATATGCCACCGCATAAAAGGATTCTCTTCTGTAGGTAGCATCTCCATGTTTGCCTCGTCTCCTCTTCCTCTTTCACAGATTGCAAGTTTGAATTCTTTGCTCCTTGATGACTGTCTCTTCAGTTTTTACGATGAGGTTCCTGGTGTGATTCCTTTGAAGTGAATGAGTTTTCAATGCAATTTCGGCCATGAACTTATCAAGATCTAACATATCCAAATGCCTCATCTTTATATGGGTTTATTTTGCTGAAAAGCCACCATCGTCATATCAGTGCTGTAGCCAGAGGTTGCAGATAGGCGGCTTGCACTTCTTTAAATCTTTTTGTTTTTTTTTATTTTTATTTTTTGTCAAACAAGAGAAGCTCCTCGGCTTATGCTATTTTAAATGCTATTCTAGAAGAAAAGTGGTTCACCGTCGGAAGATGCCATTCTTGTGGGGTTTCAGCTAGCTTAAGAAATTCCTTATTAGAACCTTTTATTTTTTTTTTTTTTTTACAGTTGTCACCGGCGCTCACGGGCAGAACCCTATTCAAGGAGTGGGTGTTAAACGCCTCAAAAATTCATATAATGCAAATTAACGCAAGATGAAGCCCACAGACGCAGGTTTAAAAGTGAGGGAGATTAAATTGAATAGGAAATACACAGATGATGAAGAGATATCCACAGAACAGGGGTGGCAGGAAATGAGAAGAAGCACCGCAGCGAACTATCCTGGAGTTACTAATATCAAGCACAAAAACTCATGTGCCTGACTACAGCACTGCCTTTGCTAACGAGGGAGTCGTAAAGGTGTTGGTACGCGAGTGAAAAGTTCCATCGAGCACTTGCCGCTACAGTAAACCTATAGAAAAGGATAAAGCACCAACATCGCTGCGCCAAAATATAGAGGGTCAAGTGACTAGAAACTACAGGACAGTTTATAAGTCCTTTTAGCCTTTGACTCGACCGTATCCAAAAGACGGGTTGAAACCAGAGTCCTCCAGATATGAGACAGTACTCATACAAGGGCGGATGAGACCCTTGTAATAGCTGGAGTAAACTGAGAAGAGAAAATAAAGGTCTCTCAACTTTCTTTCAGAGGGCGCCCCTAGCAACCCGTTGTGAATTTGAAGTTCTTTCAAAAATAAAGGGTAATTTGTTTATGTTAAGGGCAAGGATGTTTACATTGTCAGCACAGGAGAGCCGAGAGAACCGTCGAAAGAGACAGGAAAGTTATAAGGTATTTTAGAGGGAGATTGGTAGAAGTTGGATTTTTAAAAGAATTAAATTTTCACAAGGTTGAGAACGACCCAAACCTGAAATTATATCCAGATCAGCTACGAGATTAGAAATCGGAAAGATTAAGATGAAAGGATGTAATTCTTGAAGTAAAAGAGGGAAGACGATAATTCAAAACACTGGGTTCATAGAAACAAGTGACAGGGTCAGATATCATCAAAGCATATGGAGTGGATAAGCAGTTAGATGTGCAGGTGCGTGAGAAGAATCAATAATATAGAAAACGCAAGGACATAAAGTAGGGAGATAAAATCAAGACCTGAAGAATACCACTCTTTGTCACCTAGGAAAAGAAACAAAAGAATGTCGCCCCATCAACAACATTGATCCGACATTGAGGATTTGAAAATAAAGCTACAGACATATCTTCAGCTGATGATGGATAAGACAATATTGATGCACATCTGAAATAGATTCATAGCCAAAAACTTTTAGAAAGCATTGCCACATGCGCCATAGTCCACATCCCATCGGCCATTCAAATAAGCTTTGGGATATGTCAAAGCGCCCAGTATCCGGCCAACGACAATCTCTTCCTGTACAGTATGGTTTAACTACACGGAATGACGCGGGAAAAACATAAACTCTGTTAAATAGGGAAATATAACTCAGCTAGTAGATCTCGAGCCGCCTCGAAACGCCGTACTGGAGCAAATCAGAAAGAAAGGAATGAGATTCAGATAGAATCTAAGTGAAAGAGTTTGAGAAGACGAGGTACTCAAGAATCTTAGAAAAAAGTAACAAGTATGAAGCTTCTACACGGGCGAATAGTTAAGAAAGGATTAATAGAGAAGCTTCCTTTTTTTCAGAATAGGTTTGGACATGACTGACCGCGCATTTCCACAATAAAGGAGAAAGTCGCTAGTTTTGAAGGCGATATCAGAATAAATATTGATAACGAGGGACACGGGGTCATGCCCACACGAGAAGCACACTTCCGTCAACTGAATTCGAGTAAGGAATTGCCATCACGGAGGCCACCTCGCCTTCCTAACGTTCAAATATTTCAGGAGACCATGCACCAGATCAAATTAAATTACAGGTAAAGGCATACGACACCTGAGAGGAGAAGGAGGAGGAAGAGGAACACCAGAATCGTCCAGGGTTGAGTTAGAGAAAATATGAAGCCTAAAGATGATTGGAAATTTACAGTATAGGAGTTAATTTAACGCAGAATCATTAAAGAGCGATAAGAGGAGGAAGATGATTTACAGAAGTTGTTAGAGGATGTTTTTGGCAAGAGGCCGAAGAGAATGTAGTAGCGAGAACCAAGGAGGTACAGCGTAACTTTCGATATAATCGAAGAGTCGCCTTTGGTCTGCACGAAAGAGTAATCACTCTGCAACAGATTATTTAGCTATCTGAAATATGAAAAATTGTGCTCAAGAGTGATAGGAGAACGAGAATCTTTTACCACATCCCGATCAACAAACACTACTCTAGCCTATTTTCTGCAAAGAAAATTGACGATCGAGCCATGGATCTTGGCCCCAGAGGGCCGATTCTATTCGCAGATCGCGTCCAAGCTGCTCATACCCATCAACAATTAACAGTATTCAACTTTTATCGCGAACCTGAAGCGTCTTCAGAGTCAAAGCAGTCACATCCAATTATAACGTATAGACCGTAGAAGTGCGAGCGACGAAATGACCCCATCAATCAGGAGAACCCGATTAAAAGTGCCCAGAAAAACCTACATATGGGCAGATGGAGCTAAGTTGGAGAGAGAAAGTATTAAATTAAAAAGACTATAAGAGGTTTAGATGCTCAGAATTTTACCGATTAGAGCGAAGCGTGTGTGATTTAATAGAGAGAGGACTAGTGGTGACAACATAGATCCGTGGGAACGATCTAGAATGTTGTGGTAGGTTTTTAACTTAGTTTTTCCCAGATCGTTGAGAGATAAGCTGAACTTATTTCGGCTTCCTTCCAAACCTAAATCACGTATGAGTGAGGAACCACAAGCAATTCAGTGTTTGTTTACATTGGAAATCCACAAATGAGAGACCATCAGTATTTGGATGAGAAGAAATAACAGTCCTGTGAGAAATAGATAGTAAAGGTAATCCAAAAAAGGCATGAAAATCTGTATTGTTAGGAGAACAGTAGCAGAAGGCATAAAAATTATTGTAGTGGAAGGAAGAAAGATTTTAAGCCACTAAACATCGAAGTTAGGAGATGCGAGATTCTCGAGACTTTGTTTAGATGTTTTATATTTATTTGGTAATTATTTTACCACGACGGAAATTATATAAAGTATAAGTTATAGTTGGGCATATGGTTAAAGAGTTGAAGATGAAATTCTTACCGATCATTTTTGGGTACTCGACAAGAACATTAATAATTCAGGGTTAGATTAAGAGAGCGTGGTATATTCCATGGATGCAGAGTTAGCGTGTAAGCCATATAGAGATGTTGGTAAAGTCACAAAGAGAACGCCACGCTCTGATGATCAAATCCGCTGATCATACACCGCATAAACACGACCAGAAACAAATAGACAAAACCAAAGGACAATATTCGTATACGCTAACACGCTATAATTTAAAAACCTTGATTTTTAAAACTGTAAAACCCTATTTAAGAACAAGATTATTCAAAAATATGAATACTCCTCAGCAAAGTTTTAAAAACACTTCGCGCACCATCCAACGAAATTGCCGTACAAAAAGAAAAAAAAAAAAAAAAATAAAAAAATACTAGGTTGCAAAGCACAACAAAAACAAGTAGAGATAAATCTGTATAAAAGTTAATAAAAATGGCTGTCTAAATTGGTTAAGATCAAGTTAACGTCAAACTGCCCAAGTTGATAGAAACGCTTAATCTAAAGTTGAAATATAGAAATCGAGACGAAAAAAACAACATATACCATTGTAGCTAAGCCATCCACATAACAATCGAAGTAGATATTTATTGAATTTCTAAAACTAATAAGTGAATTTTAACAGAATCAAAGTAAAAAGTATCGCCATGGATTTACCGATACCGATACTGATAACTGATTAATCCCAAATAGATGCCGATACCGATACGATACCGATACCGATACTATCGGTACACTCCTCAATATATATATATATATATATATATATATATATATATATATAATATATATAATATATTATACTATATATATATATATATATATATATATATATATATTATATATATATATATATATATATATATATATATATATATATATATAATATATATATATAAATCATTTAATATATATATATATATATATTGTATATATATATATTATATATTATATATATAATATATATATATAATATATATATATATATAATATTATATATATATATATTGCAATGAGATACATAGTCCATTTTTTCAAACTGGCTATAAGCCAATGAGTAGTTAAAGAAATAAAGTACTTACCCGTTTGAATATTTAGGCTATCCATAATATCTGTAGCTTAATGAATCTGATCAGCCTTAGATAATTCTCTGAATACTGCTGATCTCAATTTGCTGTTGAATTGGTACCAATGCATCTCTCTAACAAAGAAAATATTTTCCTACTAAGAAATAAGATATTTTGGTTGAAGATTGGGCAGAACAAGTGTTCTATGAGAACCATGTCAATGGCTGGTTACTCATTGCAAGAAAATTTATTATTTTCTGAAGAAGTTGGACTGTTGATTTTTGGGTGCATGATATGGCAATCTGTATATGTGGGGGGAAGAAATTTTTTCAACAGAACACTTGTTTCACGGCTTCGACCTTTTTCGCCATTTTGGGGTGTCCAGTGTTCTAGAAATACAGGATTCTCCCTTTTACTATCCAATTTTTTGACTTCCAGATATTCCTTCGTGATGATTTTCCATATGTTTAGTGGACTGGTGTATTAATGTTTTGGTGAACTACTAGTTTATTTTTTTTGTGGCCATATTTACAACTATTAAAGATTTGTATTACATTATTAATACCGTAATTATAAAAAATCTTTTAGTCGAATGATTAGGCATTTTAAAAACAATTTTGTGAGGTTTTATTATGACAAATCTGTTTCATAATTTAAGGTAAAATCTTTATCAAAATATGCTAATGAATATATAGTATATTAGTATATATATACCTTATTATATATATATTATATATATATTATATATATATTATATATATAATATATATTTATATATATATATATATATATATGATATATAATATTATGTATATATATATTATATAATATATATAGTATAATATATATATAGGGTATATATATATATAATACTAATTAAATATATATATACATATATATATATATAAGTATATGATATATATATATATAATATATATATTTATATATATATATATATATATATATATATATATATATATATATATATATATATATATATATATAGCTACTATATGTCTTCTTTTCTTTCTGTCTCTAACCTTTTTTTTTCCCAATATTGGGAGTAGGGAGCGCTACAAGCATCGGAAAAGAAAGCAGTAGGAGAGTATGACAAATGTCGAAAAGAAAGCCCAGCCCTTACCCCCTCTGTCCCATTAATTAGTGAAAGCTCGTCACAGACAGCAAATTCCAACCTAAAGCTTCATGGGACCGTGACGGACCCTCATTATGGTGGTAGATCGTCAATGTAAGGGGTTCATCCCTTGCCTCAGGTGGGCCACAACCATTGCCCCATACAAACCCCGCCATTCTCTCCTATCCCATGCACCTTATTCTCTGCCTCGCCAATCACAGTTTCTCTCCTTCCAGTACATGCGTTCACTCGATCAATCCACTTTTCCTCTTCGGTCTCACACGGTCCGGTTCCAACACATCTCTCGCACTATACATCCGCTTAACGCCCCTTAGATTGTCCATCTGAACTTTCCACCGTGACCAAACCATTTCAAACATACTTTCATTTTATTCTCTCAATTTTTACCGCCTTTCTTTCACACCACAGCACTCCTTAATATCGTTCAATCTAATCCTCATTTTATTTAATCTTCTCACACCTAGCATGCCCTAAGATTGTGTCTCCATCTGAACACATTGAACATTTTTAGATCTATATTTCTTATTCCAGACCAGTAGTCTCACTACCATACATACACAGGTCAAACAACATCCCTCATGTATGACTCTAGCGCCTCAAGACTTAGTCCTTTAACAATCACCAACGATTTAATTGCAACCAGCAACTTCCTGCCATTCACAACTTCGCTACTAAGACTCTGCATCATCCGTTCCCTTCTCATCCAAACATACCCTAAATATATTAAACTCAGACACCTTGCTCCAGCTGCTCACCATCAACATAACACTTCACACTGAGGATGTCCCTCCTCACACCATAACCTTCTCTTATCTTATCGTTTTACTTTCAAACCCTCCTTTTGACATATGCCAATCTCTCATAGAACCCAATCTTCTCAAACTGCTCTTCAGATCTCGCACCACGACACTCAAAACATCCGCTATATAATAGGTAGAGGCCACCCTCTCACTCATCTCCATTCTTCAATCATTCTAACACCATTTCCTGGCATTCCAACCTCGAATTCTTTCATAACCCCATCCATATACAAATTGAATAACCAAGGAGACATAACACAACCTGTCTCACTCCTACTATTAATCCTACCAATCACCATTGACCACCATTACTTTTGACACCATAGCTTCACTATCGTCATATATCCATACTTTTGATTCCATTCAGGAGCCAACCACCAACACCATATATTCAATAAACACCTGCCATGCAGCTTCCCTATTAACTCTATCATATCCCTGGTTGTAAATCCATAAAAACTAAATATAATTTTTTAATTACTTCTTCTCTCTCTCATTTTCTCAAATCATTTGTTTCAATGTAAAGATTTGACCACACATGCCTCTACCACTCCTTAAACCGACCTTGTTCTTCACGCACATCAGTCTCCTCAGTCACTTCGACAGCACTTCTTTTCGATACCAAAATAACCAAGCATATACCTTCCCTACACCACTACTCAAAAAACTTATTCCCTTATAATTTCTTCAGTTCCTCTAATTATAACTAATATATATTATTGTAGAGTTTCACTTCTACAATAGTAAAAGAACGATTTTGGTTATTTATTCAACAGCATTAACTTTTTAGACTGTCTCCAGTTTTCTTCAACGTCTTTTGGGATTGAATCAGTAATTTATCAACTCTTACATATTTGTAGAATTCCTGTAAAGGTCTGTAAAGGAATTTTAGAGATGAATAGTGTTAATTTTTGCAAGTTACTTATTTAATGGATACGATTTACGTGAGTATTACTTTTATTTTATAGGATAGACGTCTTACACTTTAAATCTTATCCTCAAGATAGTCAGCCTGTCAGATCGTTGTCGTCGTGAGATACGACCATCTTTATTCCCAATTTGCATTGTCTTGAGGTAAACTACCGTTAACACTTTTCTTATCTTCTTTTCTCTACACATATGTAATAAATACAGTTTTTTTTTTGAGTAAAGTAACTAATGTTAGGTTATGTGTTTTTGTTTTTAGGATTAGGATGTGGGACCAATGATTTTTTTGCATTGCTGCTTTAAACAAGACACTGAACCCCTTTCTGCACGAATTTCTTTTGTTAGAAATCTTTACTATTACTTTTCGACCAGAGTAGGAGACTTTTGGATTACTCTTGAATCAGGGGGACAATACCCCTTTTGAACGCTTATCTTTCCACTTTGGGTACGGAGACAGCCATTTGCATATGAGTGCCGTGGAATATGCGATTGGAAAAGAAAGAGATACAACGGATAATTATTTTTTTACTGAGATTTTCTCTTCTTTAGTCGCAAGAGCACCTCACAAATGGCGTGAAGGAACTGTATCTGAGAATAAGTACTATAAATCAATTATTTGTAATAAATTGTTATTAAATAGTATAATACATTGAAAGAAGGAAAGCTAAAAATAAATATGACTTGCAAATGGTTATTATACAAACTGTTTTTTTTTTTTGTGTTTGTTGAAAAACTTTAATTCGGTGAACTGAAATTTATCTTTCTGAATTGAATAATATAAATAAATAACAATAGTGAGTGATCCCGTTTAAACATTCAAGATAATAACAAAAAAGTGTATGGAATGATTAATTAGTATACACTATGAACTTAAATTATACCTACATTTTTAATCTTATCTAAGTATCGGCAGTGATCATTAAATTTATTTATTATGATTTAAAAAATAAATTATGAATTAAATTAGTATAATATTTAATTAGGTTTAAGGATTTATTCTTTGTGTATTTTTTTTGTCTAAATAATAACTTGTAGTTCGAATTAGTTCGATACAAGTATTTGGTATTGGTTGATCGGCTTAAAAAATCCACCAAAAGGCATATTTTTGCTTCGCTTCATTAAAAATCCACCCAAAAGCATATTTGCTTAGCTTCATAAAAAAAATCCACCCAACAGCATATTTAGCTTGGCTTCATTAACAATCCACCCAAAAAGCATACCTTGCTTTACTAGTAAAGTGGTATGTAGTAGAGGATTGTCTGTGTCTTTCCCTCGCGTATATGGCAGGCCTTTTGATATATATTTTTTTATATATATATATATATATATATATGTATATATTATATATATATTATAATATATATATACCTATATATATTATATTATACTATTATATATATATATATAAACTTAGTTTTAAGGGGTCTTACCCATTATTATGTACTATAAGGATGGCTAATGAATCATTTTTGTCATTACAAAATTTTTAAGACGGATTATCTAGGCAAAAGTATATAAACTATTATGAATGTAATATATTTAATAATTAAAAACGAAAAAGCACACCTCTTACATATCATTGTTTTCATCATATGTTTTTTTTTTTGCGTTATTTTGCAGGGCTAAATTAAAAAACGTTAAAAGGGTCTTAATAGAAAAAAATTAAAAGGTAAATATCAAAATACTTACCCTCTGATATTTTATGTACTGGCACATTTTTTATTTCTTGTTATTATTCTGCTGTTCTTTTTTTATTTTCATGTATGCTTGTCTCAATGTTGGAGTTGGAACCTTTGCGCTTCTTGTTAAGGATATTCCTTACCTCCTTTTAATCATTGCTTTCCTGACGCTAGCTTTTGTGATGCCGCGATACTGGGGTGAGAAATGGAATGGAGGTAGAGGAAAGATTGTTTGCGAGAAGGAACGGTAGGTTGTCATAGCAACTTTATTTACATGTTTGTGTGCATTCTCTTTAATTTAATACTTTATTTCCATTGCATCTTGCAATTGGAACCTAGCCCTAAAACATATACAGCAATAATTTTGTCCCTTGGAAAGCTGCCATCCTTATTTACAATACCCAAACAAACACCCACACTAAAGATTAAAGGGCTCCGCACGGAGGCGGTAGTTGCATTTTTGATCTACCTTGCAATACTTTCTTACTTTTTATCTTGACTTTTCTCGGTTTTCTATCTTTTTTTCGAGTTTTTATTATCGGGTTCTAACTCCAGGTGCTATTACGTTAGTATCCCAGTTCCTTTATCAGTCGGTAAATCGTCACTGTTCAATTGTCATCGGTCTCCAAATTTCTCATATCTAGTATGACATTACAAGTTTCTCTCTACATGATCTTACACAGGATACACTTAGATATATACATATGGCAGAAAACGCTGAGTATTAACCGAGAATGGAGGAAGTAACATGAATTGGGGAGATTATTAGATGTGGAAGGAATTGAATTTGGGAGGATGTGGAATTTTCGAGATGGACGATAAGCAAATAATAGCAAGCGAAGTGGAACAAAATAAATTACACCCGAGGTCGGTAAGACCGAAAGCACTAAACACAGACAACCAAAACTCCCCCCTAACGTTACACCGGTCTACACAAAACAACCTTTAGATCAAATTTCTACAAAGAAAACAACCCTCTTAGGTGGTGAACCACCAGGACAAGCAAATAACTCAACAACGATGGCTAGGGACAAAGGAATTGATGGAAAGACATGGCGGGATTGCACACCTCCAACAATTGGAATTTTACCAGGAAATGACAACATCTTCAACAGGGTTCACAAGAAAGTCAATCTGTCCCCTTTACATCAAATGAAGGAATGCCGGCATCCTCATCTGGTAAAATCAAACACAAGCACAATCTGATGATAACAGAGGAGATGGTTGAAAGCAATTATCACAAAACCAGCAAATGATAAATGGCTCTTGTCTAAAGTTTAGTACCTGCGCATTAGGCAAGGATTTAATACCCATCAATAACTAAAATGAATCCTATTAGGGAAGACTCAGTTAGAAATGGGGAGCCTATATTCCCCCAGTTCTTACACGTTTATGAAGAATATCTGCGAAAGAATAAAAATATCCATACCGATCAACATCCGGAAGGTTGGAGAACAACAATCTGTGGTTTGCATACTTGGAGGGGGATGATGAAGACGTATAACGAGTTACAATGAAGAACAATGCAGGGGTCATTGTACTGTATAAGAACACAACTTATTGATGGTTTTCTGACTATTTACCGGAAGAAGGTAAAACCCAAATTCTTAATAACTTTAAATGAGAATAGCGCAAAAATTCTTTCCCATGAAACGATACCCTTGTATGCTCTTAGGTTGCAGGGTTTAGCCGAGATGGGGTTCCCGGGTTCAGATGTGAAAAATATGAAAATGGTACGCGAAAAACTAATAAATAGTACGCCATTGCAAGTACAACAACTAATACAAGCATCCATTACTGTATGTGAGATTGCTTTGGCGGGAGTTCCAATGAGTTGGGAAGCATTAGTCAAAATAATCTCGCAACACTATAATAGTTACAAAAACAACGGACAGATGTCAGCATCTGCAACTCCACAAATACCATCCCAAGAGATTATTCCAGAACCATATTCACCTGAGGTGATTGATATTTCTAATGTGCAAACACAATCAAATTCACTACCACCCTTACCTATCCAAACACAAGAATATTACAATCAACAACAAAATATCGTACCCCGGGGATATCTAACCTATCCGGGCTATGAACCGCCTATGCAATATCAACAAAATTGTCAACAAGTATCTCAACAACAATATGTTGTACCAACATTCGCACAAGTGGTCGCCAAACTACCAATGCCTCCACAGAATATGAATAATAACCCTAGAGGTAGTGTCCTTCCAAACTCACCTCGCCAAAATAGGACTTTTTATCCATCTAATAAAGGTCCGAACTCCCCTAAGAAAGGGCGTAAGCCACAACAACAAAATAATCGGCAAGCAACACACCAACATCACAACACCCTCCAACAAACTACTTCATTCGTTCATCAACACAAAACCATGGTGGGCCGGAAATAATATTTTTGTAAATATTGTAAGACACCAGGACACCATGTTAAAGATGTTCATCCCCCGGAAACAACGCCTTATTGCCAATTTATGCAAAAACACCAGGTAAGAGGGATGGACAGAACCATGCTCCTACTGAAGGAGTGTTATGAACCGACAAAAGAGATCAGATAGACTAAATACGGTCCGTTACAACAAGAAAACGAATAGCGTGACAACTCTTACCGACTATATACAAAAATTGCCACAAATGACAGAAACCACAAGGTTAGATGTGACTCAAGCTGCTTACGATCGTCCTTTATTGTCAAGAAGTCACACTGGGCATGGCACATATGTACCACAGCAGAACCCGTACAACGTTCAAAAAAGCTAAGCCGCGCTCTGTGGACAATGACCCACCCCACAGCAAGCCAGAAGAACACACCTAAAACCGCACCAGCGCTCATTAAAAAAGAACGATCGAAAAGAAACCGATTTACCGAGTCACACCACAGTTTGCCCAACCTCAGCCAATCTATGTTCTGACGCAAAATTGAAATTCAACAGAGCTAGAAACCTATAGAGAGAATTGATTACAGGTTGAGGGATCGCAGAATATCCCACAGAAATAGTATCACGCCTTTTAAAAATTTTACCCCTGAAACTGTAATTGAGGAAGAGAAAACATTGTCCTTTTAAATAATAGAAAACTCATTAATCAAGCATGATTCTTACTTACCTTATAAGGGATCCAGTTATCTGACAAATCTTATCACTTACTTCACTTACTAATGTTTACTCCAGCAGGAGTCTACATTAACCACGCCTAAGGAAGGCCCTTGCCTTCATTTAAAAAACTTATCCACATCTTCACCTGCTACTCTAGTTATAGGGGTCATAATAGATGACTCCCAACAAACACAGCTAATAGACGCTCTCGTGGATACTGGAGCGTTCCGGTTAGTATTATAACATAGATATTAAAACTCTTAGATCCTACACATATCCTAATACAGCCTAAGCTGAATATGTCTAGTATTCGTGGATCCAAGGTTTAGATGTCATTATTCGATGTTGTTGGGAGCTGTCACATTATTCATACATCTTTCCAAACAATTACGTAACACAATCTAGGGACTTCTGTCAGTAGTTCCGATGAGGTCCAGATGTATACAGAGTACGTAATCGGATTGAGTCTTTTACAATCGGAAAACCA
>JABUQX010040953.1:0-39656 GCA_015478945.1 Trachelipus rathkii | reverse complement strand
TCTCTTCATCTTCAATAGGTTTATTTGCTGAAAAGTCACCATCACTATCAGTGCTGTTCCCAGGGGTTGCTGATATGGCGGCTTCCACTTTGTGAATCTTTTTTTTTTTGTCGGCAAGCTCCTCGGTCATGATATTTAAATGCGGTGTTCACCGTCAGGGATGCCATTCTTGTGGGGGTTTCAGCTAGCTTAAAGAATTTACTGCTTATTTGAGCCTTTTATATAAGTGATGGAACGATTAAGAATTTTTGACGATGACGATGACGATGGCGATTATAGTAAATTTTGGCGATGACGATTAATTGAAAAGTATATTTTAAAAATTTCTATTATTTTTTAATAAATTTAAGAAATTTATAATAGGAAGGATTAAATAGTGTTCACTTCATTCTATCTTATTTAAATGTATAAATGCATTAAGAACTGCATTAATACATGAGGATTTTCTGTTCAGTAACATCTTGGTTTTGTTTCTAATCTCTCTCTCTCTCTCTCTCTCTGTAATATATATATATATATATATATATATATATATATATATATATATATATATATATATACTAACTATATATAACTTATATATATATATATATATATACTACTTTTATATATATCTTTATAAATATATACAACTAGGTATATATATGAATTGATCTAGATTTACCCTTATCCCCACACCCCTATCTTATATAACCCACTTATATATATATATATATATATTAATTGAGCAGGAGTTATGAAATTTTTGCCGATGGCGATGACGAATGATGATTAGAGCAAATTTCACCGATGGCTTGATGACGATAGCCGATGACTTGATGACGGTCAGTGAAAAACATTTTTTAATTTCTTTCTCTCTCTCTCTAACTAAATATATTTATATATAGATATATATATATATATATATATATATATATATATATATATATATATATATAACTCTATATATCACTATATATATATATATATATATATATATCAGGGCTGTAGACAGGGGGTCAGGGGGTTCAACCTCCCGAAATTATTTTAGCGATGATCAAAATTTTGATACCTTAAGTCTCATAATAATAATAATAATAATAATAATAATAATAATAATAATAATAATAATAATAATAATAATAATAATAATAATAATAATAATAATAGTAATAATAATAATAATAATAATAATAATAATAATAATAATAATAATAATAATAATAATAATAGTTAATCAATGAAAATGAAAAGTATTTATTAATGGAAATGAGGAGACATATTTATTGGTCCGTAACGATTTCTTAGATCAGTGGCTGTTCCTCATGCATGTATAAAATATTTAGACCAGGGACTTAAATGTAAGGTTTCCAAGTTTGCAGATGATTGCAAATAGGCTACCTCAGTAAGGAATAATGATGATCGTATAAAGATTTAAAAGATAAGGAGGGAGCTGTAATCGTTGATGGGATGAGCAGGTTCATTCCTTTTTCAGCTAAATCTTCTTTCCTCATTCAATCTCACACGAAATCTTTCAATCCTCATAATCTATGGTTCGATCTTGCTTGTTTCTTAGCCTCAGGCTGAGGCAAAGATGCCTATCAGATTGGATAAATTCTGGATTCTGCTTATCACTCTCGCTAATTTTTCTTTCAGCTAGAAATCGTTGCAGGGATACTCTTCGGCTTGAGCAAGCGGGGCTTTCATCAAGGAAGGTACTAACATCCTGGTTCTCTTAATGACAAATCTTTCATCTCTAGCAACGTCTGTAAATCTGCCTTTCCTCCTCTTATCCGATCTGATCATTGTGTTGCTAATTCTTCAACTGAAAAAGCTCCTCCCCTCCTTTAACTATATTCTCTATGTCTCAATACTATCACTTTCCCTCAGTGTTTGGAAGCTCTCCACGCAGTGAAATTCCCGAAAAAAAAAGGAAGCCGCTCGATCCTTCCCAACTATCGCCCTGTAGCTCTCACCTTGTTTCTATCTAAGATCTTTGAAACCCTTCTTAACTCACTTCTTAGATCATCTGGAAACTCATTCCGATCGCCAGTACGGCTCTCGTTGCACGAAGTCTACTGGCGATATACATTCCTATCTAACCGATTTATGGTTTTTCGCTCTTAGGAACTAGGGTGAGACTTACGTGGTGGCGCTTGACATATCCAAAGCATTTGACCGAGTATGGCACGCGTCACTGCTCTCCAAGCTCCCCTCCTTTGGGTTTCCTCCTTCTCTTTGCTTACTTATGTCTAGCTTTCTTTCAAATCGCTCAATATCGGCTGTTGTTGATGAGGCGACTTCTTCTTTTCTGTCAATAGTGATGTTCCTCAGGGTTCTGTCTTATCTCCTACTTTATTCCTACTTTTCATTAATGATCTTCTCACCTGCACCTCTAACTTTATCCAGGCGTATTCCGATGACTCGACCCTTCATTCTTTAACTCATATCAATTCTACTCCCTCTTTTACTTCTAGAATTGCCTCTTTGTGAAATTCAATTCTTTAAAAACCCAACTTCTACAAATCTCCTTCTCCAAAATACCTTCTAACTTTCCTATCTCTTTAAAACCATGGTTCTGTCGTCTCTCCTGTTGACAATATAAACATCCTTGGCCTTAACACTGAACAAAAAAATGTCTTGGAAACCTCACATCACAACGGTTGCTAGAGTATTCAAGAACTGGAAGTTCCCATTGGAGCTAATGAGACTTTCCTCCCTAATCGTAATTGCCCAGCTATACAAGGGAGCACCTCCCGCCCATGTATGGAGTACTGCTCTCATATATGGAGAGGGGGCTCCGCTTTCACACCAGAAGCTTTTTGGACAGGGTCAGTCAGCAGCAAAGGCTTATAAACTGATGTATTTTCCAGCTCACTTAGAACCTCTATCTTTGCGGAGCGATGTTTGGTGCTTTATCTCTATCCTATGGGTGCGCAGTGGCAGGTGCTCGGGGAACTTATGCTACAGCATTGCCACCTGCCACCACGTCCTTCGTATGAGGGTGCCAACATCTGCTTGTACCCAGTATTGTGTTGACATTAGGTAACTCAGGCTGGTTTGCTGTGGTGCTTCCTTTTCCCCCTACCTCTGTTCTGTGGAATTCTCTTCCATCTTCATACTGAATTTATACTGAATTTAATCTCCCTCGCTTTAAAGCCTGCGTCTAATGCTCCTCATGGTAATTTCTGGCTAGAGTGAACTTTTGCGAATACTACACCCCCTACTTGAATAGGGCTCTGCCCGTAGGTGGTGGGGACAGCTGTAAAAAAATCTTTGAATGGGCAGATATGTGGCAAATGAACTGAATCTCCTATTCCCCCCATCCAAAACATCACTCAGATTATCCCAGAAAATCGTACTCTTTTCAACATTACCCTCAGATGAATCATATGTCGCTGCTTAAAATCTAACTTTGCCTCTGTGGAATATCACCTCACTAACTCTATCCCTAACCTTTTGCTCTTGTCTTAGACTCAGATGGCTAAGAATTCATCCTCTAACTCGTTTAATGTTTCCAACTATAACTTATTTCATAATTTCCGTCTGAAGGGTGGAGTGTGTGCCTATGTAAACATTAATACTCCTGTAACACGTCTCGTGAATCTCGAATCTCCTAACTTCTATGCTCTGTGGCTCAAAATCTTTCTTCCTTCTACTACAATAATCTTGTGCTTCTGCTACTGTTCTCCTAACAGAACAGATTTTCACTCTTTCTTTGAATATCTTACTACCTCTCACGAGACTGTTATATCTTCTCATCCAAATACTGAGGTCCTCTATTTAGGGGATTTCAATGTACAACAACACTGAATGGTTGGGATCCTCTCATACTGATTTAGGTGGGAGGAGGCCGATCATTTAGCATTCTTAACGATCTGGAGCAACTAATCAAAGAACCTACACACACACATTCCGCAGGATCGTCCCAACCAATTCTTGAACACACTTGACCTATGTTTTCACCACTAGTCCCTTCTCTTATATAAATACATCACCGCTCCTATTGGTAAATCTGACCACAACCTTATATCTCTTAACTTGACTTTCTCTCAACAGCTCCATCCCCTGCCCTATGCGTTTTTCTAGCACTTTGATCGGGGTGATTGGAGGGCCTTGCACGTCGCTTCTACGCTAACTGTTGGAATGACTGCTTTGACTCAGGTGACGCTTCAGCTTCTGATGATAAGATGGGGTCTGTAATCGTTGACGGGATGAGCAGGTTCATTCCTTCTTCGTTTAAATCTTTCTCTCCCTCATAAT
Source organism: Trachelipus rathkii (assembly GCA_015478945.1). Taxonomy (NCBI): domain Eukaryota; kingdom Metazoa; phylum Arthropoda; class Malacostraca; order Isopoda; family Trachelipodidae; genus Trachelipus; species Trachelipus rathkii. The sequence goes on along the minus strand of JABUQX010040953.1, from coordinate 35,414 downwards.
CCCATGGTTCGATCGTGCTTACTCTCTGGCCATTCAGGCTAGGGATATTCTCGAGGGTGGAAAATTCTCGTTCTCTATCACTCTCGCTAATTTTCCTTCCAGCTAATCGTTGCAGGGATACTCTTTGACGAGCAAAGCGCGGGCTTTCATCAGCGAGAAGGTGCGCTAACCTCCTTGGTTCTATTACTGATAAATCTTTCTGGCCTCTTGCCAAAACATCTCAAACAACTTCTTTGTAAATCTGCCTTCCATCCTCTTATTCGATCTACTGATGGCTCTGTTGCTAACTCTCCAACTGAAAGGCCAATCTCTTCAGCCTCTTTTTCCTCTAACTCAAGCCTGGATGATTCTGGCATTACTCCTCCTCCACCTTCTCTCAGTTGTCCTATGTCTTTGCCTGTGATTACACTGATCGGGTGCATAGGCTACTGAAATCTATGAACGATTAGGAAGGCAGGTGTGGCCCGGATGGCATTCTCCCCCGAGTTTTGGGGGTGCTATCCCCGCGCCTCGTTCAACTATATTCTCTATGTCTCAATACTAACACTTTCCCTCAGTGTTGGAAGCACTTACATGTCCAACCTATTCCGAAAAATGGAAGCCGCTCTTAGATCCTTCTAACTATCGTCCTATAGCTCTCACCTGTATTCTATCCAAGATCTTTGAAACCCTTCTTAACTCTCACTTCTTAGACCATCTGGAATCTCATTCTCTTTATTCGATCGCCAGTACGGCTTCTAGACGTTCGAATCTACTGGTGATATACTTTCCTATTTAACCGATTTATGGTTTCCGCCCTTACAGGAACTACGGGAGACTTGCGGTGGCGCTTGACATATCAAAGCATTTGACCGAGAGTAGTAGGGGAGCCACACTACTCTCCAAGCTCCCTCCTTTGGGTTTCTCCTTCTCTTTGCTTACTTATGTCTAGTTTTCTTTCATATCACTCAATAATATCGTCTGTTGTTGATGGGCGACTTCTTCTTTTCTGTCAATAGTGGTGTTCCCTCAGGGTTCTGTCTTATCTACTACTTTATTCCCACTTTTCATTAATAAATCTTTTCCCCTGCACATCTAACTCTATTCACTCATATGCGATGACTCGACCCTTTGGCATTCTTCAACTCATTTCATTCTGCTCCCTCTTTTACTTCTAGAATTGCCTCTCGTCTTAATCTTTCGATTCTATTCTCGCTGATCTGGACAGAATTTCCGGGTGGGATCGTCTGAACCTTGTGAAATTCAATTCTTTGAAAACTCAACTTCTACAAATCTTCTATTCCAAAACACTTTCTAACTTTCCTATCTCTTTCGACGGTTCTATCGTTACTCCTGTTGACAATATAAACATCCTTGGCCTTAACATAAACAAAAAAATGTCTTGGAAACCTACATCAACGTTTGCTAAGGCGGCCTCAAAAACTGGAAATCTGTTTTAGGCGAGACTTTTTTTCCTTTCCACAGTTACTCCAGTTATACCAAGGGGCTCAATCATTGCAAAGCAGTCTTTACCTACTATCTGGAATTCAGGTTATTGACTTTGGATAGAGATTAGAGTCAAGAGCAAAAAGACTTACTCAGCATGTTTCTTTCTAGTTCACTTGACCCTCTATCTTTGCGGCGCGATGTTGGTGCCTTATCTCTTTCTATATTTACCGTAGCGGCAAGTGAACTTTGCACTCGCGTGCTTTCCACCTTTAAGACCCTCGTAGCTTTATTGTACAGGGTTGCTGTGTCGGCATGAGTTTTTGTGTTGATATTAGCAACTCCAGACTGATTCGCTGCGAGCTCTTCTTTCCTGCCACTCTGTTCTGTGGAATTCTCTTCCATCTTCTGTGTTTTAATACAAAATTTATCTCCTTCACTTTAAGGCCAGCGTCTGTGCTCATCTACGTAATTTGCGTTAGTTGTAAGTTTGTTTATTTTAACACCCCCCCCCTTAGAATAGGGCTTTGACCGTGAACAGTGGTGATAACTAAAAAAAAAAAAAAAAAAAAAAAAAAAAAAAAAAAAAAAAAAAAAACACAAATTTTGGCCTTTTCAAACTTAAATTTAACCTTTAGACTTCTAGTACTCACACACACAAAATCTACCATAGCTCTCTACCACAATTCACTCATCAAAAAAAATTGCAAATCCTTCTATCCCCCTCTCATTTCCTTTCCACAGCAACACAAACACATTTCTCACCACACTCATTTTCACCGTTTCTTTCATCTTTGTTTCAGTCACAGAGAGCAAATCAAATTTGCCCTTTCTAAAATACATCATCACCCCCTCTACTCCCTCATCCATGCACATTTGCTCCCTCAGACCTCACCTTATAGATGTCCGATTCATTGTTTTAAATGGGTGGGGTATTGCTCAGTCAGATTCTAATAGGCACATGCATTAGCATTCCTGGCAAAGATAGTGGTAGTAGGCAGCCAACCTAACTACACCGTCCTTCAAGTCGCCTTCTACGCCACGCAGGCACATACGATGTGGGCAATTTTTCTCTACGTATGGATATAAGGGATAAGGATGTCTGCAAGATGTTGTCTAGAAGAGGGGTGTGGATATAAATATGTGCATATGATATGTGAATAAAAGGTGGTGTTTTTAAGATGTTGTGAACATAACAGAAAGACAGAGCTTAAATTAGAGCACTTGGAATGTCATAGTACCATAAACCAAAATGGGTATATATATATATATATATATATATATATATATATATATATATATATATATATATATATATATATATATATATATATATATATATATATATTTTTATATAAGCATACTGATTAACATATTACTAGAACTACAGATTATTATTTTTATTATTAGTATTATTATTATTGAGTTTTAATATTATTCAAAATTACTTAATATTTGTTCAATTAATCGGCAAAATAATATTCGGCGAAATTTGCCGATGATGATGACGATCGCGACTGCTGGATGCAGAGCCTATTGGGAACGACCCTTATGACGATGACGATTAATCGTCCCATCCACTAATATATATATATATATACGGTATATATATATACTTTATATATATATATATATTTCAATATATATACACTATATATATATATATATATATATATATATATATATATATATATATATATATATATTGCAGTTGATCACCACCACTCACGGACAGAGTCCTATTCAAGGAAGGGGTGTTGTACACTACAAAAGTTCACCATCTATGCATAAATTACGAATTAACACAGGACGGCTTTAAAGTGAGGGAGATTTAATTCAGCAGGAAACAGATGTAATAGAATTCCACAGACCTGAGGTGGCAGGAAATAAGGAAGCACTGCAGCGAACTAATATCGACACAATACTCACGTGCAGACACAGCACCCCTTGTGCTACGAGGGCGTTGTGGTAGTCCAGATTAATGATCTGCACCACCCAAACTAACAAATATATATCGTATAATGTTACTAATATGAATTACTAACACAAAAAGCTGAACATTGCGTTGTGTCAAACTAAAATTTCTTTTTTCTAAATCTAAAATGGTTAATACATTGCTTGTGATCATCAAAATCCAAAATGGTTAAGTACCCACTCGTAATTCATAAGCTTCGCATTAATAATCAAACTCAAATCTGGAATCCTCAAATAAATTCGAAGACAATTCTGAAAACCAAACTCTAATGCTATCTTGGTGATTTATTTAATTCCCATAAAATTCAAATCAACTTAAAAGTTTAATAAAATAAAAACACTTTTTACGATTTATTTTATTTACACTCAATCAGTAATGCAAGTTTAAAATCTTATTCGAGAACTAGCATCTCCAATAAATACTAAAATAGTAAAAACAATGTACAAAAACTTTCCTTCCTTGTAACTAATTCGTGCTGAATTCGCACTTCAAAGTCAATCAACATAAATGTTCTCAAAGCATCAAATAAAGATTCCTTTACAAAACGTAACAGTAACCAATTCCAACTAGCTGTTTATCTGTGCTATTATAATTCAATCACAAAAAACTAAAGTATCAATACAAATAATTCAGATGCAAATTCAATTAAGTAGATCGATAAGTTTCAACCTATCAAAATTCACATACTAAACCAACTGTAAACTGACGCAATTCTATAGTAATAATCACTATAAACCAAAAGAATTACAAAAGCAAACTATAAACTAACAAGTATCAAAGTAACTAACTTCAAGTGACTAACCAAAATTATGATAACTAATTTCAAGTAACTGAAAAATATTCAAGTAACTAATTTCAAGTAACTGCAAAATATTCAAGTAACTAACTTCAAGTAACTGCAAAATATTTAAGTAACTAATTTCAAGTAACCGCACAATATCCCAGTACTAGTTTCAGATAACTAACAAATGTTCTAAATAAACTGTCCTCATTTAATTAACAATCACAGAAGTAAACTAGTTCCATATAACTGAAAAATATTTAAAGTAAACTAGCTTCATGTAACTGAAAAATATTTAAAGTAAACTAATACCAATACTTCCAAACTGTACCCATATATATATCCAACTGTCGATTTAATATACAAGGCCAACGCACAATTTTAACTGTCTGATGACACTTAAAAGGCTAAGGCACAATTTTATAACTATCTTGATGAGGATTTTATTACCATATGATATCCATATACTAGGCTAAAGCACAATGCTCATAAGGCTATAGCACAATAACACAATACACTAAAAGTTTATATTACCTGTCTTACGACAATTGAAGTTCCTTCCTCTATTTAAATAATCCTAACAATTTAATTATAAGTTTGCCAACATAATAAATATTTACAATGACTTCTTATTCAAACGAAAAATAAACAAATTTGAGCACAAAAACTTTACAAAATCTAAATATTCAAAGCTGATCTTATCAAACGGCAATTGTCAAGCCACAAAAGCTAACTAAACAAACGAATATTTACAAACACGGAACTAAACACAGAGATAGTCCTATCGGTTCAGATGCTAATTGTCAAGTGAGCACTTCATCGCTCTGACTCCTCACGATATCGATTTTCTGTTCGTGACGTCAGATCAGTGTTGCCATATTTTATGCTCAATATTTCCAGAGTGGATTTTTAACTCACTGGTTTTCCAAACTATAATTTCAGAGAAAACAAACAAAGATTAGTTTCATTATATACATTTATATTTTACACTTCGTTAAAATATCTTTTTGAAAACGTATTTTCATAAATAATACTTTTTATTGCTGTATTCAATTCATACTTGCATTTAGCTACTTTTACTTTCATTTTCACGCGTGTGGCACACACACACAAATACACACACACACACACACACATATATATATATATATATATATATATATATATATATATATATACTATATATATATATATATATATATATATACTGCTCTTTATATAACATATATATATATACATATATATATATTTTTTCTTTATTTACCTATTTTCTTTATTCACCATTACGTTATTTTTATAAGACTATTTTACTTGTACTTTTCTTTAAATAACTTTATATTTACAAAATGGCTTTTTTATTATTTACAAGGCCCTAACTTTACTTTTAAATAAACCAAAATCTTTTCTTTTACGTTTACAAGGTCTTATTTTACTTTTAACTTTACTTTTAACTCTACAATTTCATTAATAAAACATAATATTTACAGTAATTTACCTCGTTGTCCGACATGATTTTAACTTCTGTTTTTACCTACGGTAAGGCCTAATCATTGATGGTGGCTTTAGCCTGGCCCCTAGCACACCTTCCCATCAAAGCTCACAGTAGGGTCTCCAGGCTGGCTTCCAAAAGATAATTCATTGGTTCTTCATCCACAAATGCTCAATCCAGGGCTAATGCACAAAAAAAAAAAAAATACCTCACTCGTCTGGTTGTATATTATTGGTTTTACGGCTAGTGCTCGTACTCGTCTATCTCCTGTGTCTGGATGAACTTATCTTCTGTCTCAGCAACAAATGCTGTAATGAAACTAAAAAAAATTATATACAAATAAAATAATCTTCCCTAACTCGTTTGACTAATGTACAAAAATCTCTCAATCGTCAGCTATTGCTAGGTGTTAATGCAATTCCAAATATTCGTTTCGTGCTAATGCAGGTTCTTATTTTTAACTTAATCTATCTACGATAGGACTTTCCTTTCTTTTTCTTTCCTCTTTTTCTAAACTTTTCGGCCGGGTTGACCCAGACACCTGCAGTGGTCTTTTCTGCTTTAGGTTTCACACTACTACTTGTACTATTTTCAATAATCTCACTTCTTTCATTTTTCTCTACTTGTATACTACTGATTTCTACTTTTTCTGTCATGGATGGTACTGTTTCTTCTGCGTTTTCACAAATCTGCTCATCAGAACAACTTAATTCTTTTACTTCTTCTAGCGGTTTATAACTATTTTGGTATTTCCTACTTGCTTCTAGAGCTTCTAACTCTTGTATCCTAACTACTATTTCTATTACATTTTTCTTAAACTCTTCACACTCTTTCATAATGTGGGATCCTCCACAATACAAGCAAAATATTTCCGTCTTTCGTTCTTTCACATAGCTTGTTACTTCTTCCTGTTTCATATTACTGGTTTTTTCTTTGTCCTTTTCCATTTTCACACTACAACTGCTTATTTTATGATTTTGTTCACCCCAGAAAAAGCAACATTTCCATTTTCTAAAACATTGTACTTCTGTGTGTCCTTTTATGTAACAAAATGTACATTCATCTCTCCTTATGTACTGCACTTGCTTGTTTCTTTTTCCGTTTCTTAACTCACAATCTCTAATTTGATGCTCTTTGTTGCCACACTTAAAGCAACATCCATTTTTTCGAAAACAATTTTTCACTACGTGGCCTGTTTTGCCACAAAAATCACAAATACTCTGATCTTGTTCTTTCATATTACCTTGCACTTTCTCCATTTTGATCTATAAATAGTATGTAAGGCCCTAACCTACCCTCCCTCCAAAAGATTACACCAAGGGTTGTAGGTGGACTAATTGCAAAATATCAAAATAAACCGGACTGGTATGAAAATAACCCGGAACGAAAACACAGCACGGCACCAGAAAAATTATGTGGTAGTCCAGATTAATGATCTGCACCACCCAAACTAACAAATATATATCGTATAATGTTACTAATATGAATTACTAACACAAAAAGCTGAACATTGCGTTGTGTCAAACTAAAATTTTCTTTTTTCTATTTCTGAAATGTTTAATACATTGCTTGTGATCATAAAAATCCAAAATGGTTAAGTACCCACTCGTAATTCATAAGCTTCGCATTAATAATCAAACTCAAATCTGGAATCCTCAAATAAATTCGAAGACAATTCTGAAAACCAAACTCTAATGCTATCTTGGTGATTTATTTAATTCCCATAAAATTCAAATCAACTTAAAAGTTTAATAAAATAAAAACACTTTTTACGATTTATTTTATTTACACTCAATCAGTAATGCAAGTTTAAAATCTTATTCGAGAACTAGCATCTCCAATAAATACTAAAATAGTAAAAACAATGTACAAAAACTTTCCTTCCTTGTAACTAATTCTTGCTGAATTCGCACTTCAAAGTCAATCAACATAAATGTTCTCAAAGCATCAAATAAAGATTCCTTTACAAAACGTAACAGTAACCAATTCCAACTAACTGTTTATCTGTGCTATTATAATTCAATCACAAAAAACTAAAGTATCAATACAAATAATTCAGATGCAAATTCAATTAAGTAGATCGATAAGTTTCAACCTATCAAAATTCACATACTAAACCAACTGTAAACTGACGCAATTCTATAGTAATAATCACTATAAACCAAAAGAATTACAAAAGCAAACTATAAACTAACAAGTATCAAAGTAACTAACTTCAAGTGACTAACCAAAATTATGATAACTAATTTCAAGTAACTGAAAAATATTCAAGTAACTAATTTCAAGTAACTGCAAAATATTCAAGTAACTAACTTCAAGTAACTGCAAAATATTTAAGTAACTAATTTCAAGTAACCGCACAATATCCCAGTACTAGTTTCAGATAACTAACAAATGTTCTAAATAAACTGTCCTCATTTAATTAACAATCACAGAAGTAAACTAGTTCCATATAACTGAAAAATATTTAAAGTAAACTAGCTTCATGTAACTAAAAATTATTTTAAGTAAATTAATACCAATACTTCCAAACTGTACCCATATACATATCCAACTGTTGTTTTAATATACAAGGCCAACGCACAATTTTAACTGTCTGATGACACTTAAAAGGCTAAGGCACAATTTTATAACTATCTTGATGCAGATCTTATTACCATATGATATCCATATACTAGGCTAAAGCACAATGTTGACAAGGCTATAGCACAATAACCCACTATAACAAAAGTTTATATTACCTGTCTTACGACAATTGAAGTTCCTTCCTCTATTTAAATAATCCTAACAATTTAATTATAAGTTTGATAACATAATAAATATTTACAATGACTTCTTATTCAAACGAAAAATAACAAATTTGAGCACAAAAACTTTACAAAATCTAAATATTCAAAGCTGATCTTATCAAACGGCAATTGTCAAGCCACAAAAGCTAACTAAACAAACGAATATTTACAAACACGGAACTAAACACAGAGATAGTCCTATCGGTTCAGATGCTAATTGTCAAGTGAGCACTTCATCGCTCTGACTCCTCGATATCGATTTTCTGTTCGTGACGTCAGACCACTGTTGCCAGAATTTCATAATAAATATTTTCATGGAGCATTTTTAATTCACTTTTGGTTTTCCAAACTATAATTTCAGAGAAAACAAACAAAGATTAGTTTCATATATATACATTTATATTTTACACTTCGTTAAAATATCTTTTTGAACACGCATTTTTCTAGAATTTCGGCTTACTTTTTATTTTTTTCATATTTCAATTCATACTTGCATTTAGCTACTTTTACTTTCATTTTCACGCGTGTGGCCACACTCAAATACACACACACACACACACAGATACACACACACACACACACACACACATATATATATATATATATATATATATATATATATACATCTACACCATATATATATATATATATATATATATATATATATTGATATAAATATACTATATATATATATATATATATATATATATATATATATATATATATATATATATATATATACATATATACATATTTTTTCTTTATTTACCTATTTTCTTTATTCACCATTACGTTATTTTTATAAGACTATTTTACTTTTACTTTTCTTTAAATAACTTTATATTTACAAAATGGCTTTTTTATTATTTACAAGGCCCTAACTTTACTTTTAAATAAACCAAAATCTTTTCTTTTACGTTTACAAGGTCTTATTTTACTTTTAACTTTACTTTTAACTCTACAATTTTATTAATAAAATAATATTTACAGTAATTTACCTCGTTGTCCGACATGATTTTAACTTCTGTTTTTACCTACGGTAAGGCCTAATCATTGATGGTGGCTTTAGCCTGGCCCCTAGCACAGCGTCGTAAAGGTCATGGTACGCGAGTGGTAAGTTCACTTGAGCATTTTCTGCTGCGGTACCTATAGAAAAGAGATAAAGCACCAACATTGCGCTGTAAAAATAGAGGGTCAAAGTGAACTGGAGAGTACAGAACTGTTTATAAGCCTTTTGGCCTTCGACTTGACCCTATCCAAAAGCCGGGTGAAACTAGAGCTCCCCAGATATGAGAGCAGTACTCCATACATAGGCGGATGAGACCCTTGTATAGCTGAAGTAACTGAGAAGAAAAAAAGTCCCGCAGTTTAAAGAAAAAAACAGTTTCTTTGAGGTCGCCTTAGCAAAAGTTGTGATGTGATGTTTCGAAGACATTTTTTTTGTTTATGTTAATGCTAAGGATGTTTATACTGTCAACAAGAGAGACGAGAAAACCGTCGAAAGAGATAGGAGAATTAGAAGGTGTCTTAGAGACAGAGATTTGTAGTTTGACGAATTGAATTTCACAAGATTCAGATGACCCCACCAGGAAATTCTATCCAGATTAGCGAGAATAGAGTCAGAAATATTAAGATGAGAGACAATTTTAGAAGTAATAGAGGGAGCAGAATTGAAATGAGTTGAAGAATGAAGGATTGATTCATCGGCATATGAGTGGATAGAGTTCGATGTGCAGGGGAGATAATTAATGAAAAGTAGGAATAAAGTAGGAGATAAGACAGAACCCTGAGGAACACCACTATTGACAGAAAAAGAAGAAGTTGCCCCATCAACAACAGCTGATATTGAACGATCTGAAAGAAAGCTAGACATAAGCAACGATAATTAGGAAACCCAAAGGAAGGGAGCTTGGAGTAGTGACGCGCCATACCGATTGATCACTTTGGTTATGTCAAGCGCCACCCGCAAATCTCCCGTAGTTCCTAATGGCGGAAAACCATAAATACGTTAAAAAGAAAAGTATATATCTCGCCAGAGAGAGTAGACCTCAGAGCGCCGAAAGCCGTACCTGCGATCAGAAAAAAAGGAATGAGATTCCAGATGATCTAAGAGTGAGAGTTGAGAAGAGGTTCAAAGATCTTAGATTAGAATACAGAGGCTGAGAGCTATGGGGCGATAGTAAAGGATCAGAGCTGACTTCCTCTTCTTTTTCGAATAGCTTGGACATAAAGCGTGCTTCCAACACTGAGGGGAAGGTACGCTGGTATTGAGACAGTGAAAATGAGTTGAACGAGGGGAAAATTACGTCATACGGAAGCACCTCCCTCAAAACTCAGGGAGAAGTGCCATCCGGGCCACCCGCCTTCCTTGCGTTCATAGATTTCAGGAACACACCCAATCAAATGTAATCACACCTGTGGACACCTGAGAGGAGAAGGATGAGGAATGCCAGAATGTCTGGGGTTGAGTTAGAGGAAAATGGGAAGCTAAAGAGATTGACCTTTTCAGTTGGGGAATTAGCAACAGACCCATCAGAGCGAATAAGAGGAGGGAATACAGATTTAGAAGTTCTTAGAGATATTTTGACAAGAGGCCAGAAAGATTTTGTCAGTAGGAGAACCAAAGGAGAGTTCAGGGGGCACTTTCGTTTCCAATTTAAGTTTGCTTTGCTCGTTAAGTATCTATAATGATTTCTGCTGGGTGAGAGTGGCAGGGGTGAAGATTTGAGAATGAGATTTTTTCCAATCCTGTTCGCCTGTCTCTAGCTGAGATGGCTGAGAGAACAAACACGATGAACTATGGTTTGAGGATAGAAAAGATTTGATTGAAGAAGGGAATGAACTTGCTTATCCCATCAGCGATTCTCTCACCTTATCGGCAGAAGTAGAAGCAACTTCAGAGACAAAGCAGTAACTTCAATTATAGTTAGCGTAAAAACAACGCCAACGAGACTCACATTAGGCCGATCAGAATTGAGTAAAAACATAGGACCGAGGATACGGAGCTGTTGGAAGAGAAGTATGGCCAAAATGAGAGAGATATCTACAAGTTGTGGTGGATTTAATAGGAGCGAAGGGGGTGCATTTATAGTAAAGAGAGAAGGACTAGCGGTGAAACATAGATCATATGTGTTCAAGAATTGGTTGCACGATCTGGAATGTGTGTGTAGGTTCTTAATTAGTTAGTCCCAGATTTTTGAGAATGCTGAATGATTCAGCTCCCTCCCACCTAGATCAGTAGGAGAGGGAGCCCAACCATTCAGTGTTCTGTACATTGAAATCCCCTATAGAGAGGATGAGAAGATATAACAGTCTCGCCGGAGTAGTAAGATATTCCAAAAAGCTGAAAATCTGTTCTGTTAGGAAAACAGTAGCAAGCACAAATTATTGTAGTAGAAGGAAGAAGGTTTTAGCACAGAACGTCGAAATTAGGAGATTCGAGATTTTCGAGGCGATGTTCAAGGTAAATGTATTTTGCCAGGCTTCCTCCCACTCTTTAGAGGGAATATGAAATAAAGTTATAGCTGGATATATTAAACGAGTTAGAGGATGATTCCTAGCCATCAGGGTCTCAGACAAGAACAATAATAATATTGGTAGTAATAATAATAATAATAATAATAATAATAATAATAATAATAATTTTCCTTAATTATTAATAATAATTACTTTTGATTAATAATAATGATCTATTTAAAAATAAATAATTCATGTTCCTTATATTTCCACTTTATTTTATGTAATTTTAATATATGGTAAGTATCTTCAAAACATTGTTTTAAAAGGAAATTTAATATATGAGACCTTGGACAGATACAAAATTCTGGTATTGCTTTAAATTTTAGAGTTCTTAAATTATGATGCAGAAACAAAATCTTTCTCAGTTTCTGGTGTAATATTTCTTCACCTAATCGGCAAAATAATAGGCAGAAATAGACATTATTACCTTGCTGTACGAATGAAAAAATACGACAATCCACGGGAACGAAACTTTTCGTTCAGGCGATTCATGGAATTCATCACCTGCTTTTATATCTGAAACTAAATTTATTATTGAATCCAGGTTTCTCTATAATTTAACTTCCTTTAAAGTAAGAGTATCGGCCAAAGAGTATGGTCATTTTAACCGATACCATTACTATTTAATACCCCATAAATGGCGTGCTGCGAATACTGATACTGATTCTATCAAAATTTACATCCCTAATATATATATATATATATATATATATATATATATAATATATATATATATAATATATATATATATATATATATATATATATATATATATATATATATATATATATATATACTAGTTATATATATATAAATATATACTGGTATATATAAAATATATATATATATATATATATATATATATATATATATATATATGTATATCTAATATATATATATATATATATATATATATATATATAATATATATATATATATATATATATATATATATATATATATATATATACGGTATATATATATATATATATAACAATAATATATATATATATATATATATACGATAATATATATAATATATATATATATATATATATATATATATATATATATATATATATAATAATAATATATATATATATATATATATATAATAACACCCTATGTATATATATATATATATATACTATATATATATATGTGTGTTTGGCTTCTTGCATGGGTGTGTGTGTGCGTGGATGTGTGATTACAAACTGGAAAAATAAGCAATGATTAGATTTTCACTTAAAATGTCTATGAAATCATCAATAGGTTCAACATAATCGAAAAGTGTACATCTATCAACAGAGACCCATTGTTTAAAAGCTATTTCATTTCTCTCTATAATAGCCTATATGAAGAATTTATGAATTTAAGAATTCCACCTTTACCTAGACAATGCTGCCAAATACCCTTCATACATTAGTTATAAGCAACATCACATACAATTTTTATCAAAACATCTTTATAATTTACGTTTCTTACACCTAAAGCATTTAATTTTTGTTTTACATTCTGATGGCATATACAAATGCACACTGAATGAGTTCCAGCAGCACCAGCTAATAAACAGGCCTTTGGTCTTAAATTAAATTTGTCGTTTTTTTTAAAAGTAGAGTATACCTCTTTTAAATTTGAAAGAACCAATCATTTTTGAACATGAACTGTTACTTAAATATTCTTTTTTACCTGCACATATCCTGCTTATCTCATCTCTTTAAAAAACATTTTAACTGCCTCCTTTGTTGCTGCTGGCAAAACTTTCCCTCTGGATGTTTGCGGAATGTCGGGCAAGATGCCATACTCTTACCTTAAAAGTCTACTTTTTTTACTAAATAGTTTGTGGCTCCAAAGACAGACATTGTTTTTTCCATTGTGAAAGGTGGCAATGTAAGAATTTGAATCTTGCGGTCATTAGTATTTGTGACCTTATAAGCAGCTATTAGATTTAAGACTAAGGTTTCAAAACTGCAAAAACAATTAATAGAACAAAATAGATAACGTATAATATTTAAAGTAAAATATGTGTATTTACTGAAACATATAAAGTATAGACGTCTAAAACTATATGTACAACAAGGTAGATCATGTAAGAGGAACCAGTACCTGGACATTTCTTCATCATTCATTGTAAGGTTTGGGATTTTACTTGGTGATTCAAATTCAACATTGTAAGACCTCACTATTTTTTGCATGGAGGAGGCTGCTGCTTCTGCTCTTTTTTATCTATTGTTGATACCTGTAATTTATGTTTTCCCTCTGGTAATAAGATTAGGAACTAGCTTTAGACTAATTATTAAAACCTTTATTCATTTTTAGGTATTTTACAATTCAGATTGTTTACAGTAAAAACTAAATAATTATGTATTGCAAATTGCCTACTTCTTTCAATGTTTCTACTATCAAGTATATATATCAAAGACGTCTTCTAGTTTAGGGCTTTCTAATTCCTTGTATTACAAGAGGACTGAGAAGAACTTTCACATTTTGATGTTGATGGCTCTGAATGTTGAACATCGCCAGGAGAGGAGTCATTACATTCATCATTCACTTCATTTGTTAGAAATATGCAATTTATAAATAAGTACGGTATGCATTTTCTGATAATATTCTGGTACTCCTTTCTCTTAAGGTTTTGCTTATTTTTCTGAGATCCTAAGATTTTTTTTTTTTTTTTTTTTGTGAATGCTTGCTGAGTCATTGCAATATTTGACCATTTGACTATTTGGTTTCAAAAATGGAAGGATGACCAATAACTTCCATTGCAAGGGGACTATACCCTGAGACCAGCCAGCATTATAGAGGTTCAATAGAGCATCCTTAGAATCAGAGGAAAGATATTGTAGAAATTTATTATCAACAAGGTCAGCCCCAGTGGCCTTGCTATCAGAGAGGAATGATAAAGCACAAGTCAATTCAGAAGCCATAAAATTGTACCCAAGGAAGGAAGATGGTTTAGTTCTGATTTATATATGCAGCAAGGGCAGTATTGCTGGGTAAAGGGGCCCCCATTTGGAAAAGTTGCTCATAATGATCAGCAAAAAACTTAGCCTTCTCCAAGTTACTGAGCTGGAGACCCCCATTCCGAGTGAGGGGGAATAATTGCGGGCCATAGGCTGTTGTCATACTCTTCAACAGGGACCAAGTTCTTGAGTCCAGGTTAGTAAAAGATAGGTATCCCTTTTACATTTCAAATGAAACCTCTTGCACTGAGCTGCTAGCCACCTGTCAGCAAGGCCATTTTCGTTTATAGAAAACTTAGCCAAATATTGTAGGCCCTATTCTGTTTCTTCAAGACGTCCTCACACTCTCGGCTCCACCACGAAGCCATAGGTCTACTACAAAATTTCCCCCTGGTAAGAGGAAACCCTGTTGCAGCAGAAGCAACAATACTATGTGTCACACCACCTGTCCAGTCATGCAAAGTACCAATCGCATCCCCCAGTAGAGAGGTCTGACCACTATATTGCTTCCATTTGTCCTGAGAAGTAGGAAATTTCCAAGTGAGACAGGCAGAGTTGATGTAGGGGTTGCACATTTGAGGAAGATTAATATGGATCAGATAGTGGTCACTACCCAAATGAGGTCCTGCAATAACACTGGCACGCAAGAAGAAACCACACCCAATAACCAAATCAAGAATAGAGGTCCTACCACTATAGGAATCCACTCTTCTTACTAATCCAGGAGGGGTTAATAAGGAAAAATCACTGGAAGAGGGCAAGGTGAATATAGAATCTCCAGATTTAGCACATCCCCCACAAGGGAGAACAGGTTCCCAAAGATTGTGGTGGGTATTAAAATCACCCATTATCAAAGTAGGGAGGGACAATTGACAAGTATAGTGCTGAGGCTCTGGTAATGCCAAATTTCTTCCAGTATTGTAACAAAACAGCAGAGATGCCCAGCCTGATGCAATGGCAACCCTCACTGCCAAAACCTTGAGGACAGCTTCTGAAGCATCAATCAAAGGTATCTCCTGGTAAGATAAAGAGGAATGAAAGAGGAAAGCCAAACCACTTCCCCTCAACTAATTCACCCTGTCCCTCCTGAGAAAGGTATATCCTCCCACTGTTGGGGTGAATTTAGGCTGCATCCAGGTTTCACACACACCCAAAATTGTTGGGAAGTTGTAGCAACATAATATTTAAAGATACCCAATTTTGGGAACAAGTATCTTCAATTTCACAAGATAAGGTTAGCAGGAGTCCATTGTGGAAAATGAGAGAAGAAACCAAAGACATGAGATCTGAGAATATACAAGAAAGAGCCAATAGAAATGAACCAATTGCCTGATTAAAATGTGAAAATTTGGAAACTAGTGGTCCCATAGAAGCCAAGAAGGAAGACCAACCACCAGTAGGATGCGATGCAGGGATGGGAGGTGATGCTGTGGAACATTCGGTACCAAAAGGAGCCCTTACAGGACCCTGGGTGTTTGCCAGGACAGAATTCTACAAGGACCCAGGAAAACGAACTAGAGAGGATAGCACTGCAGGTTGGGCAGCTACCTGGATGGTCAAAGATGGGGTTGCATAACTATGCGACCCATCAAAGGAGGTACTGGGGCGAGAAGTTATACTAGCATATGACTGTGGAGGAGCTGGAGGAGGCCCTACTGGAAGAGTAGGTACATGAGGAACACTGGAAATATGGATATTGTTGAGGGAAGGGTGAACATGAGTAAGAGGATTCAGTTTTTGTAAAGCATCTATAAGTAGTGAATGAATCCCACCTGCTGCCACAGGAGCTTCCTGAATGATCCATAAAGCAGTTATATAAACTTCACAGGATTTAGAATTAGGGTGGTGGTTCCCTTTACAAAAATAACAATAAGGGTCATTGGCACAATTATCATTAACATGACCCAGTGAGAATCTCGAGCAATGTAGGGAAGATTTACAGGAAACTGAACCATGGCCATATTGCCAGAAGTTGAAGCAACACTATATTGGAAACATACTGAGACACCGGGTATAGGATATGACCAATAATAACTTTAGATGGAAGAGGCCCTTGTATTTTTGGAGCAGCGTCTTTGGAGAACTAAAACCCCCTGAAGAGCCAAGTCTTATAACATTTAACAGAGTGCTGCCTTCAAGATCATAAGAATGGATATTGTTAAGGTCGCGTAGAAAATTATCATCATCCTCTATAGGGCCTATTTTTCCATAGGAAATGTGGAAATTATGGTCTATAGAGGTATGAGGGATCCAATATTTAACTGGGAAAGACCCCAAAATAATAACAAAATTAATAAGGAACTCAAAGTCTATTGAGGGAAGGAATAAAGAAGAAAACCCCAGCACCCCTCCCAAGAAAATGACAAGTGCCCTCTATAAGTAACTTCCCAAAAATGGATTCATTTAATAGTGCGGATGCTCTAGAGGGTTTTGTAAAAATACATTTACCATCCCTACTCTACACGATGATTATAGCTTCAGTGGAACCAAATCATGAAACTGAGAAGCGATACCCCCACCCCCTCTTCACCCCTTTGGGTGCAGATTGCGATAAAATACCTTCCTGGACACCTGCAACACTGCCACTCCTTTTCCTACCTGAAAGGGTAGTGGCCTGACTGCCCTCGCACTATGATGGCTCCTCATCCAAGAAGAGCAGCGTCTTCACCATCAGGTAAAAACGGAAGGCCTAGGCCATGAAGCCCAGCCTTACGAGAAAATAAAATTGGTAATAGTAGCGCACAGAGGTGAAGAATAAAAAAAAACAAATGTGGCGATTTCTTTAAGAAAAAAAGTTACAGCCTCTCAAAGTTATTTAAACTTCTATAGACTTTTCATTTTTGATCCATCTAGGTTAGTCTCATCTTCAGGCTATAAGCTTTGTTAGGTATAAAGAGAGAGAAAATACGATATAATTTAACAAATATTATTTCATAAAACGAATAATATAATAACATGTAATAAAGGGCAACTAATTTTTTATTAAGCCTGATGGGAAAATTTTTCACTTTCAGAGGCTAACTTTTTTCCAAGTGTATTAAATCATTTGTTTTTGTTTTTTTTTTTTTTATTATTTATTTTTTTTTTTTTTGATATTATGAATAAAAAAAAAAAAAAAAAATTTAAAAAAAATTTTATGGAGTTTTAACTAACTTTGAGAAGCTGTAACTTTTTTTTTTTAAAGAGACCGCCACGTTGGTTTATATTTTTATTCTTCATGATTTTTTAGGTATGATTCTGTGATTAATTCGGGGGTGGAGCCATATGCACGTACTAACCAAAAAATTTATATTATGATGAATACAATAAAAGTAAAAAATAAATAAATGCAATAAAATAATATTTTAAAAGAGGATTGGAAAGGAAAAAAAAAGGAGAAAAATAAAATATTAGGCTACAATTAGGTTAAACTTCACTAGGTCCAGCGATTGACACAAAACAGCACCAGAAGATCAATCGTAACAAATTCTACTTAGACTTGAGTAAAAATATCAGAATGATGAAACATCACAGCAAATTTATTTAAGGAATTTATTCTTAAGATAATGATAAATGATAGAAAATGCCAGTGTATTTATGATTGTCAAAATAAACAAACTAGCAACTGCTATAACCGAAAACTTTCAAGTCCATCTTTGTTACTTGTTGGGGTATAGGGCTTCCTGGGGACCTCTACCTGCCTCTTTCAGAAAACTTGTTGATCGAGTTGATATCCAAAAGAATACAAAAACTGCCTGGATCTCCTGTCATTGCAAGTTGCTGAAACCCCAGTATGATCAAAATATTCTAGGAATTCCCTCCACTAGCCAATATCTAAGTCTGCAAGACCCTCTCCAGATCCTATTTCTAATATAAACCCCATCAATGATCACAACCGGTTATTTGGGATAGCGGACTTAGTTGCCAGAATGAACTTATATTTATTTTTATTACATGGTCGTGGCATGGCCTTAACATGCATCACTTATACAATATATTTTATTATACTGTAGTATACTATTTCTAGTATATTATTTCTAGTATATTATTTTTTAATAAATCCAGGTAATTTAATTCAAACGATGGAAATTCCTTCCGCAAATCTGTTTTCTATAGCATATTATAGTATATTTTATTATACTATAGTATACTATTTCTAGTGTATTATTTCTAGTATATTATTATCTATATATATATTATATATATATATATATTTATATATAATATATATATATTGTGGGTCTGTGGAATGCGGGCTGCGACCACACTGAGGAGTCCAAGCAGGCCCCGGACCGAACGCACAATTCTCGCGACAACGTCACTCTCTTAACAAAAATAAGTCTTTGCTACATGAAGGGGTTCTCAAGTCACTCACAAAACCTATATTGGTGACCACCAGAGTGAATTGCCAATGGGTGGCACGACGAAAACCAGCAAGCAATCATTGGAACACACAATTCAGTTTCTTCGTTGGCGCGCTGCGTGACTTCGGTCATCATGTAACGCCGACTCGTGCTTCTCACTGCAGGTGAGGACCAACTGCAAAGAGTTTACGAGTGGTCAAGCCTTCTCAGTTTGGCTTTGAATGTGTGCACACCTGGCTATCACCTGACAGCTGACGTCCTTCCAGGTGCGCAGAGCGAGGTGTGCTCGCGCATTGTCACGGGGGGATTCTGTTGGCGTCTGGTGAGAAGGGCTGCGAGCCACCACTGAGGTCAAGCAGCCCCCGGGGACGAAACGCAATTAATCGCGACAACGCTCACTCTCTTCAACACCATTAGTCTTCAGCTATGAAGGTGGTTCTTCAACACCACCTCCACCTTCATATATTATATATATATATATAGATATAATATTTTATATGATATATAAATATTTTATATATATATATATATATATATATATAGTATATATATTTATAATTAGTATATATATATATATATATATAGTATTTTATTATATATATATGGTAAGGTAGACAGCGACCCACACATTTGGAGACCAAAAATTCAAGGTTCAAAAAAATTTCTAAGTTCAGAAAGTTAAGTTAAGTTGAATAAATATAAATTGTTTAGTGGCAAGCTTCTGCATATTTCCAGAAGCTTGCCCTAAAGAATTTTCTTTAAAAATTACTTACTACTTTTCTAATTAAGAAATTTTTTTGAACTTAGAAAATTTTTGATCTCAACATGGGTGGGGTCGATATCTACAGCGTTTGTAAATATATTATATATATATATATATATATATTAATATAATATATATATATATCTTATATATATATATATATATATTATATTAATAATATATATATATATATAATATATATTATTATATATATATATATATATATATATATATGCCCTTAGGTATTTCGCGGCTATTTTTATTCTATTATATCAATAATTTCGAACGAGTTAAGAATTAAAATAAAAAAGTGTGAAGCTTTGAAAAGAAATTAAAAAAATGCTTTTTGTTTTAGTTTTAATATGGTTTTTTCATTGCAATTTTTTGTAAGCTTTATGTATATTCTATTTATTAATTTATTTATTATTTTTTTATTATATATTATATTATTCTTGGATTTATTTATTATCTTTTATATTAGTTATTATTATAATTAATATTATTATTATTTGAGTATTATTTTTTAATATTATCTTATTATTATACTATTATCGATATATTGATTTTGGAACTTAGAATTTTTTCCGAAAATATGTGGAGTCCTGTTACTATATCGCTATATCGAGGTTCACTTTTCGCGGCTTCAGTGTATCGCGTTTTTAAGTCTATTTCTTTATGCATGGTCGAAAAGATTCTTCGGCCCACTTAACAAAATATTTTTGGTTTAAAAAAACCTTTGTATTAAATATCATAAATTAATATTTATAGATTTAAAAGTTTAAGGATCTGAAGGTAAGAAAATATATATGTAATATGAAAAAAAATAAAACAAACTAAACAGTTATAGTAAAATAAAATAAAAAATTAAGAACCTGATAAACATAGATTTAATAAAATAAAGTAAGTAAAATACTAAATACGCTATACCCAAATATTATAAGATGTAGTTATATAAACATATTTATGAGTACATAGTAAGAATCACCGCACAAAAACAATGAAACAGAAATAACAATGCTCAAATAATAACGAAAATAAATAGCGATTATCCTTTATAAATTAAATTAAACATTTTCTATGAACTTTCCTATATTTTATACCGTATATGTTCATCTTATTCTTTATTATTAACTGTCTACCTGTACTTTCCTAAAATATTCTATTAATTATATAAAAAAAATAGGAAATAAGAAATTATACAAACATACAACTACTTGTGATCAAATAAATATTTGCAGTGTCCTAAAACTCTTTTAAATTGTAAAAAAATTTTAAAACATGTAATTGTTTCCAGCTATACACGGCTACGTGAATTATCGTATTATTATAGCCATAGTTAAAAGTATTGTTAATCGTTACAGTGATTATTCCAATTTCACAAGCTTTCAATTTTTTGAGGGTAGCATATGACATTATATAAAGACAATAACGTAGTAAGAAATTATAAGTACGATTTAATCAATGATATATAATTTTGGACCTCTTGTGATTCATTATAATGTAAAAATTTCCCGCCAAAATAAAACACATATTTAAGTTGCTTTGTATTTAGCAAATTTATTTTAAAGTCATATATATTATTTAGTATTTATCGTGGTTAAATTTTTTTTTTAAGGAAAATGTCTAATATTCACTCATGGAAATATTGCTGGAATACTTTATGCTCGAAAACGTCATAAATAAGTACATAGAGTTCTATTTTCAATTTCTAAAAGGGATATCAGAAAATATCCGACAATTTCCTATGCTTACTGACCTAATGGTAACTACTATAGTACTGTGACAATATTATTAAAAAAGGTTATCACAGAATAATGATTTAATTTCTAGCGTTAATACTATAATTAGCAACTTTCTCTATTATTACCAGTGGCTCTAATCACTTTACCACGTTATTTTTATTACTTTTTTTTACACTTAAAGAATCTTATTTTTATTATTATTATTATTATATTTTATTATATTATTTTATTATTATATTTATTATTATTATTATTATTAATTATTATATTATTATTATTATTTATTATTATTTTATTATTATTATTTTAATTTTTTATTATTATTATTTGAAAATTTTTCATTATCTTCATTTTAATTGCAATTTATATTTACGATCTCCTAATATTATTGTCATTTGTTGTAAGACCATCTCTTTTCTCTTTTCCCACATCTTCCCCAGATGTATTCAACTCCTTCTATTGTTTATGAGGTTTAAAGAGCCATTCTCCAACAACCTCGTTATAGGTCTTTTGCACTGTGGGCTTTGGAGTTCAATGGAGTTATTTCTAAGATTCCTATTCTGGGCAGATACAAATGAAGTGTAGCAGGTCTTCTAACTCCACATTTGTCACAGTTAATTTCGCCATTGAGAACCTGTTTCTCCATTTTAGGTTCAAAATATTTGATCTGGCCCTGAAAAGTATCACTGAGTAGAAGGAGTGTTCGTAATCTGAGCTGTCTTCCAATTTCCTATTTTCCGATTTTCGGTACAATTGTGACTATCTTTGTTCTATATCCTTTCTTTCCATTGGACGTACGGTCCCAAGCTTTTACGTTTTCCAGAGATCTCTTTTCGTTAGCTTTCTAGTGCTGACCTATGTCCATATAATTTTGTCCATGTAACCAAGTGCAGTCTTCCACCATTTTTACTTCTGCTTTCATTTTTTCAAGTATGTGCTTTAAACTTCTTTTTTTTCCTTTGATAATTGATTTCAGTAAAGTTTAACTCGGCTAAGTTGATTATTCTGCCCGGGCATTGATGGATGCCCCAATCTCCCCTCGAACTACTTTGAGAGTTACCTAGTCCTCCTAGTTATTATTCCGAATACACTTGTGTTCAATTGTTCTGTAACTTGTCTATTGCTTGCTTTGTGAAAGCACATTAGTTGGATCATTATAAAATTTGCTGGAGTGCACATTTTTCCAGTATGTTTTCCATATAATCAGCTTGTTACAGCTCTTCTCAATGACTGAACTTGTTTGACTAGCCAAGGTGTGGGCCTTATTTATGAGATGCATCTTTTGAGCCTTGTGTCATATATTTTTTCATTGTTTATTCCGGGTCCCCTTTTTTTATTTTGTCCACCACTTTGATTCCTTCAATCTCCATTGGTGTTGTTCCATATTAAAAATCAGTACATTGCTTTTCTTTTGTGTAGTTTCTGACCACATGTCCCACTAATATCTGTAGTATGTCCTAATGTTTGCCGCTTGCATCGTTAACTGATTCTGCTAAGATCAGGGCCATTCATCAGCAAAGATGACTGTTTATTTTTATGCAACCATTGTTGATCCCTTTCTCCTTCTTACAGTTCCTTTAATTATTTTGTTAAGTAACAAGTTGAATAATGTAGTAGACCCTGTACACCCTTGTTTTATTCGCTGTAACTCTCACTTATTGACTTTTTTAATTTAGGTTTTGTATCTTCGAGTATATTATGAATTGTTTTGTACAATATATCATGTACTCTTTAGTAACTTTATCAGGGAAGCCCTACTTACTAGAGCAAAGCTTTTTGAAGTCGGATAAAACTACAAATAATGGTAGGTGTCTTCTGTATGATTCCTCCACTCAGTATTGCAAAATAAAAAGTTATTCTTCAATTCTTGACCTTGCTGTGATTGATTCTCCTTGATTTTGTTCCATATTTTAATATGTTCTTCAATTTCCTTTTTAATTTAATGTCATAAATTTGCAATGAAAACTTCAATCCTAATGCGATAGACCTTAAATCTTTTACAGTTGGGTTCCTCTTTTTTTTCTATCATACTTGTTATAGATGTTTTCCATGATGTCGGCTTATGTTCCTTTGTTAGTTCTTTATTGAAACAATTTGTGAGACCCTGTATACACTGTTCACTTCTGATTAATGCCTTATATAGTTCTGGCTTTAGACCATCTGGACCTGGTGCCTTCTTCCCTTTGAGCTTTTGTAAGCACCTTCTGACTTTATTGGTGGTTATGACTGGTTTATTCATGGGTGTTACAGAATTTTTTTACTCTTATTGCCATGTCCATTATTTCTCTTAGTTGGACTGGAAATTGGTGTACCCCACTTTGTATCCTTTGGTATTTTTGCTCGTTAAGTCTTTTGTATTCTTCTTTTGAGTCATCGTCCCATTCTTCTTCCATTCGGGTTTCATGCTTACAATATATGGTTTTCCGTATTCCAGTTAATTCTTTGTTTATTTCATCCTTGGCTACACACCCTTACCTTCTCCCACATCTCTTTCATGGTTCTATCTACTCCTTTAAGCTGCTTTCTTGTGCTCCTTTTTTTTGTTCTTTTTATTATATTTTTTTTCTTTTATTACACTTTTTTCTATATTTTTTTACTCCTTATTTTTGGTCCTTTTTTGCACTTGCTTTCGCTCCTTATACTACTGCTAAACGAACAACTGATATATTTTCTGCTTCCTCATTTCGTCTTTTCTAAGAATTTATTAATCTTTTTTTATTTTCCTTTCTATATTTCTTTGGGGTCAAAAAGGTAAAAATATTATAAAAAGGGTTTTTTATTTCTTTTTTCCTGTATGTTTTTAATAGAGTATCATCCGCTGCCTGTTTCATGAATTTTGTTCATCTCTTCAAGTATCTACTCTTTCGGTCTGCATTTTATTTTCTAGGTTCTGTAGATACCTTGTCATCAGAACTGGTTCTGTCTAAACTTTTCATTATAGAAGCACCATCTCCATTTTATAAATAGGCTTTTTTTAGGTATATTTGGATAAATTATGGTCTGAGATTCACGATACTTCTGTTTCAGTTATTTTATCGAATAAGAAGTTTACCTCAACACATTAATTGCCAGAAAAAAATCTATGACCTTCTCATGTCATTTCCTCTGCCAGTGTATAGATACCACTCACACTCTTCAGATGTTATTTAGGAGTTTCACTGCAAATATCCACTCTAAAACATTTACCCTGTTTATAAGTGGTTGTCTTCGCCCAACCATGTATTGTGGCCATTGAAGTCCATATGATCATAAAATTTCTTTTAACTACTTTGTCTTATCAATCTTTCACACTCTTTTCTTATTTTAAAATATTTCCTATAATTTTCATATGCTCTTTCCTATTATTTGCACCTCCGGCTGAATACAAATAATATATTTGCTGTATTGCCTTTAACTTGAGTGAGGATATCATTTGTTTCGTGCTAATTTTCTCTACTTGCTAGTTGCTTACTACTTATGTGATAACCATTAACCTCCCTTTTTTATCCTTGTTCCTTCTCTAACTTAAAGATATTTGTCTAGGTCATCTCTAAGTATGAATTTGTCCTCTGTGAGAGATGTGTTTCTACTAAAAGTACTATATCATTTTCTGTATTTATTAAGAATTCAATCTCAGTTAATTTTGTTTTTGTTAATCCTTGTATATTAATCATATTAAATGTTAGCCTATTGTTCGTTGCCATATCTGTTTGTCCGGTATCGTTGCCTTTTCTTAGTGAAAATTTTCCTTTCTTGCATATTTTTCCCTGTTTAATGTATAGTCCTTGTTCTCCATTTTGTTTTCTTTCATGAATCTCATTCCTCAGCTGCTTTGCTTCCTCTCTTTTCTTTTTCAGTTTGGTCGGTTTATATAATATTTTGAAGCGTGCACTATTTTTTATATTGTTTGGCTCTTTGAAGAAAATACCCTTTTTTGATCGGCACGGTTTCATTTCTGATAAGGAATGGAGTTCGGGGCTGGAGTTAGGATTTCCCAGCTTTTTCATACCTTACTATCTCAAACTCTGTTACTACTACTTCTTTAAAGATTTCAGAGCTACAGTTTTTATCCTTTAAATTCGGCCTCTCTAGCTTCGTCTGCTCAGTAATTTACTTTTATAAGTATATAATTACAAATTATTTTTCTTCTCACGTTTATCTTCAATTCAATTATGAGGTTCCCAGATTTCCCGGTCCTCCTGCTGGGTTTTCCTTCGTTTCATTTCTTTCATCATTTCTTCATATTTGGACTTGTTGCTGTGATAGATGTTGTTGTTGTAGCATGCATTTTGTAACTTGTTTGCTGTGAAATTATTGTTGCTAGTAGCTGTTAGCTGCAATTTGAACTGCTAGGCTGCTAAGATGTTGTTTTATATACAGCATGGTTTTCTGCATTTTTTCCATGCTGTCAGCAAGTTGAGGCTCCATGATCTTCAACTTGCTGGGGAGTTCCGTCACGACAGCAATGTTCATTTCTGCCTTCTGCAAGCAGCCTTGGCAGGTCCACGATATGTTACTCTTTTCTTTTAATAATTTTATATTGGTTTTGTTAATAATCAGCACAATTTGATGTTAGTGTGCGAACCACTCTTACATCGAGATATTATATGCTTTCATACTCGGGCCTGGTTAATTTGCAGTTTCCGCACTTATTCTGTTTTGCGATAGAGACTTATAATTCTAAGTCAATCTGTGATATTACTTCTGTATTAGTATCCTGATTGTTAAGATCAAATTTGTATATTTTGAATTATTTCGAAAGATAATTTGTTATTTCAAGATTAAATATTACCGAAATTACTCAGTTTTAACGGTCGGTCGTTTAGCGAATATCTTTGATTCTCCATTTGTTCCAAACAGTACTAGTGGATAAATCACCGGGCCTAACTGTCCATAATTTCCATATTCACCCCACACTCCCTACCCCACATAAAAATTCATTGATGGGGTTAATAGGATACACGAATGTTATTTCTTATTTATTATAACTTAATGACATTTTTTATTACCTATAGCTAATTTTAGTATAATAAACAATAAAAACATATATAAATTCAAAATTAAAAAAAAAAATAAATTTATATCTCCAATTGTGAATTTCAAGAATATTTTATGTTCTCTTTTATGTTCTATTTTTATTTTTTATGTATGCATTAATGACCTTTTTAAGTTTATGGCTAATCTTTTAATATTAAACACCCCCCCCCCCCCCCCCCCCCCCCCCCTATCACCACAGATAAGTAAAATGAAAATAAATTAAATTTATATACAAAATATGAATTTCCAAGAATTTTAAAAAAATTCACCCATATGGTGACCCTATTCACCCCATCAAGGAAAGTCTGAGTGCAGATATATTAAAATCTCGTCACATAATTTAAACTATTACATCTATATACTCTCACAACTCGTTCTAATTATTTAGAGGAATTGTTCACAGAGGTTGTCACCCCGATTTATTATTGAAAATCACAGGTTGGAATTAAAAAAATAATAATGGAAGAATAGTGAAAACAAAATTCTACTCTCTCTTTAGGAAAAAAAGGATACAACGTACAAATACTGTTAAAACTCCCATGGCTTTCTTACAGGGGCAGCACATGTTTTTCGCAATTGTGGAAATCTGCCGAATAAAAAGCAGAGATTTTTAAAGAAAAATAATATTTTTTTTTCATCATATATATAATATATATATCATATTAGATATATCTAACTCTCATTGCGCGTTTATACTTATATAAGCCGTCGCCTTCTATTCAGCATATACTATATATATATATATAGTTATATTATATTATATATATATTAGGGATGGGCCGAGATGGTGAATTAGCCGGATAGCGCATACCGGCTATCGATTGACAGTTAACGCGATACGGATATCCGTGGATAGTCGGCAGTCTGATCTATATATATACAGGACTCCACATATTTTTCTGAAAAATTCTAAGTCCAAGATCAATATATCGATATGTATGTATAATTCTAATAATCAATTTTAATTATTTCGAATGTCTATATTATATATTATTATTATTATTATTATTGAGTATATTATTATATATTATTATTATTATTATTATTGAAAGATCTCATGAATCAACTTTTTAGCTTCTAAATATCTATAAATTGGTGGTGGCCTTAGAATTTTTTCAGAAAATATTTGGAGTCCTGTGCTAACATAAAAACCCGGTTTATATATATATACTATTTATATATTATATATTAGTATAATATATATAGTTAATTATATATATATATATATACCATATATATATATATTAATATTATACTATTATTATATAATAAAGTGTCTCACGAGTTATGTTGCAGCGGTCGTCCATCACGGTACGGGGATGTGTTAAGTTACTGAAAACATGATGTAGGATATAAGTTCAAGTATCTTAATTCGTAACCGTTAAATTTAATTCTGTGAAACAGTTTGAATTTGTTTATCATTTTTCCTTTTGTGCCAGTTTTTGATACGGATTCTTCGTTTCCACCCTACACGTCAATGTTACCATCAAAGGTTTAAAACGCACGTGAATTGTGAAAAGCGTTGAAGAAAACGATGGGTATCTCAAGACAGCTCATAATCATCCATATTTTGTAATAACGATAGTTAATAGTATCATTACAGAATTTAACACCTATGAACTCTTTCCACAATGATCGTTTAAACTCCTATACATACAAGTATTTTACAAATGTTTGTTCGAAGACGCCTCCATCCACGGAATACATTGCCTCAGCCTCTGGGCGCCAGGGTTTCATTGGCATACCAATGCATAAGTGAAGTTTTCCTACATGCTGGTTACTCGAAACGGCGCAAGAGTTCATCGTGGCGAGGATATGGGTCATAAAAGCCCAGCGTAACACGGTACTGTTTGAGGATATCTCCACAGAAGTAGTCCAGTGTGTTAAGTCGGGTGAACGCGCAGGCCATGGAAATGACCAGATCTTCTGATCATCTTCCGGAAAGGATATCTGTCGAGGTAGGTCTTCATATAGCGCATTATATGCTGGCACCCATGTGTAGTAATATATTCTTCGTTGTGTCTTAAAGTATATCATAGAGAGGTTACACAATGACGTCTGCAGGGAAACATGGAGTAAAGCACTTCCTTTCAAATTCATCCCTCTAAGAATAAGCCGATAATAGCTACTTATTGAGCTATACCACACCAAACATTTTGGACGAGATATGAGACTCAGGTGTATGGCTAGATGAATTTGTTAGAACGGTTGTTTCCGCCCAATGTCTGAAAGTTCCACTGTTAAATCCGTTATGGTTAAACGAGATCATCGGTACCAGAAGCGTATTTATTCCAATAAGTCCGGCGCGCTCTTCCAGTAGAAGGCAATCAATGACAGCTAAGAATCCCAGCCGCCCTTTTTTTCGTCACTCCACGATGATAACCATGCAAAATGTATGGCCTATATGGAATAACATGTTGATGCAAACACACTCCGTCGTATGGTATTCCTATGAGGCTCTCTAACTCACACGGTATATACTTAGAGATAGTCACCCGAACTAGCCTGCCGTAATGAAGACGTATGGATTTCATGGTGTATAGCAGAAGTCCAGTCGTCGAATGTAGAATGTAACGAACACAACCCCCCTCCCGTATGTGAATGAGGGGGTTGAACTATCGACCCTGTACCCTTTGAAACCGTCTGTAAACTCTATTGGAATCATGTGCTCGGCAGATGTCCGATGTGGAAAAAAACACGTGTCTCCAATTTCTGCAGAGCTCTGGGACATTCTAGTTTTGCGTTTAATGTACACTGTCACTGTCCGCTTTTCGTCCTGCGTATACTGGTCATCGTGCATGTTCAAATGTATGGCCTGACTAAACAACCATTGAAAGTTATGACGTTTCACTACACTTTAATTTTCGCGCAAAAGTTCATAGGTTATGACAGTAAACTCCATATTGATCAGCTGCTTAGTTGGTTTACACATTCACTTAGCACGTATTTATAGGCTACTAGTACAAGCAATGTATCTAAAAGGTATGCAATTGAGCTTTTTAATTTAATTCCTTTGCTAAGCTGTCTAATAATTATTTTAAATGCATTGGATATGCCTACGTAATATATTCAGATTCGACACGTTTGGCTTTTGTACGCGACGCATGATGTCTACGGATGACGTCTAGTTGTTTATGCGTACATTGCGTGGAAACGAACAACCTTATCAAAAAATGTCGAGAGGAAGAGCAGACCTCATTTTTTATGTGCATTTACAGAAGCCATAAAACTATATATCATCCCATTGGACATTCGCATGTTTGTGCGCAGGGTTTTTCATATTGCGCTTTGTGCGGCAGACACCAACGTATTTCCTATGTATGCAATTTTTAGTATTCCTTATCCCCTCCTTATATATTCCACACTTTTCTCTTAACATCCCGTACGGTGATACACGCTGTACCATAACTCGCGAACACTTTATATTATATATATATATATATATATTTATATATTATAGATATATATTATATTATTATTAATATTATTATATATTATATAGAGATGGCGGTTCCGCAATTGAAGTCCGCCAATGGCTGGATACCAAAACTTAAATTGCGTAATTGCGATGCGATAATTTGAAAATGTTGCGGAATTGCTGTTAAGGAGTGCCTATATCATTACGCCAATTTAATTCCGCCAATTTCCTGCGATATATCACCGTGTGTGAGTGCTCCCTCCGCGTATAATAGAGTTGATGCGTCTTACCTCTTCGGTCCCCTACTCTTCGCTTATCCCCTCACGTAGCGACAGAATCTTGCTCTCAATACTGCCCACACGTCGAATAAATATTACTCTAGCTTATGTCGAGGAGAGAACCTGCTCAAAATAGAATAGTCCCAAATTTTCGACGAACCAGTCTTTTGGTACGCTCTCCGCATTGGCTGAAAGGTGGTAGCCAACACGAAAAAAATAGGTTTTTTGCATTCCAGTATTTTATAGAAGTATTGTGGGGGGTAAAAAAGGTATTTATAATCAATTACACAACTTAGTAAAAGAGCTTCTTACAAACATCACAGAGATAGTAAGATCGATATTGAAATGTCGTCGACCATTTATTCTGGTTTACTTTTATACATAATCTTTCTATAGGCCTAGGTTCGTATAATAAATAGTGTGTGTTAAATCTTCAAGGCATGTAATGAAACCGTTATTCAAAGCTCCCCTGGCCCCCAGAAAGAATCTCTCAGGATTATAAATTGTATCATTTGCTAGGTGAAACGCTAGCACCCAGCTTGAAAGTGCAAAAGAGATGAATAAAATAGAATAAGATGAGACTATTATTCTTTTGAGGCAGTGAGGCTCTCCAACTCCCATCTGCCCGATCGCTTTTGGCCGGTAAACAGAGCACAATATCATCTTACATGAATTTCCTTCTCCAAAGTTAATAAAAAAGAGACAATGTGGTACAGAGCGCTATAAGGTGGAGTGTGAACTACATCATCACAGTTTGGACAATACTAAAGGTAAGGGTTTATTATCAATGTCAGCTGGTGGAGAGGCAATACTTCTCTATATTGTGACACTAAATAATGATATAATTAGGTTTTTATTAATGTATAGGATTATTATCTATCTGTTATTTTAGTGTATGAGCATAGAACCAAATTATTAATGCACACTTTAGAATCACCTACGGAATAAATAGTGGTAGATTGTAGTCAGTATTACTCGAGTGTGAGATGTTCATACATATAGTATAATTAACAAGTAACCCAGGTTTACATCTTAGTGTATGAGAGGGAAATGGCACACTGAAAAAGGTAAGTAAGACAGATGTTCTCGAGCCTTGTACATAAATGAATAGGATTCTTCCTCTGTAGAATATATATAGGTGCCTGGATTAGCTATTATAATAGATATATATATATATATATATATATATATATAATTTTCATATTAGTTGGTGGGTTTGAATATGAGGGAGGACCCGATAGACATTTGTGATCCCGCAATTACAAGTATGTGGCAAGTAATCTAGGTAGGGAAGTAACTATTTCGCGGAATGTGTCCTCAGTTTAAACACATAGGACATCACAGCGAGGCCCGATTATTCGTCCGGCATCGAGCTCCAAAAAAAGATTTTGGTCCGAACGGCGAATTACTAGCGAGTACGGCATGAGTTGCTCGGAGATTTCCGGCTCCCCTAATATTATAGGTTATATCAATATTCTTCTCTCAAAATTGATTTATTAAGGACATCTAGTCATAAGTGGCTTTTGAGAGATGGTAGAGTGATTAGTCTCCTCTACCAAGACGGGTAAGCAATTAAATAAAGTTCTAATATAGGTAATTGTGGATATACTGCGTATACGTATATACGTACTGGAGGCTAGGCATCAGGATACCAGACAGGAATCTATTCGTCAATGGTGTCGCTCCATGGACATCTCCATATACTAGAGGTAATGGAGATACTGTCTTCCTCAAATATAAAATAAGATCAGCGTAGGGATACTATAATGTTAGGAGGTGGTGAGACCAGCGCTAATGCCCGGTCCTTGGGCCGGGAATTGACACTGTTTGTTTCCGGTGCTACTGGCTCAGCCGCGATATTATTTTTGTTCGAGCGAATCGCCGGTCCGTGGAACCGGGATTTTTAAATAAAAAGCAATAAGATACCACAACCTATACTAACTCCCTCGGAAGGAAGAGAAGGGTATCTTGATGGGAAGAGGCGGATTCTCTTGTTACTTTCGATCCAGTATGAGCTTGCCCATCTCTTTAACCAAAATAACTAATTAGTAGCCGTGGTATGTGTAGTCGCTTTTTAATTTTGCTCGTCGTGACTCCTACTATCTACCCAGCTGATTAATTCGTGAAATAAAGTTTGCTCAAGTACCCCTCAAGTGAAATATAGGTTATATAAGATAATTATCACCCATATAATTCAAAGAGAAATCTTAATTTTCCATAAAAAAATTGTAATATGACTCAAAATAAACAAATGTCCAAACTTCGAATATCTATATTTTTGCTTTTAGAATGCTTTATAAATTTCTCTTATTTTAATTCAAATGCTTATCTAAATATAGTAACTACTGTGAAAAACAATCACATCCCTTTATACATGATAATTTTTAATTAATAAGCTCACCTTATGAATTTTTTGGGGCGTATAGGTCATTTATGAATATAGAAGTAGCATAATTACTATCACTGGATAAATAGAATTAGCCCTAAATAATTTTTATAAAATGTCATTGATATATATATATACTACACATGCTAGGCTATATTTGCCCTGCGTACTAAAATACACTTATATATGACCCAAAAGGTAATAATGAGTTAATAGAAGTTACGTCTTTTCTTTTAAAACCAATATTTACATACTTTTTTCAATTCATATTATAAAAGATTCGATTATCTTTCAAATCTTAATTAATGAAGTTAAGGTCCGTGACCAAAAACCTAGATAAAACATAATATACTATAAGAAATAAAAATAAATTTTATATATTGAATATAAACAATTATAACGTCTTGATGATGACTGAAGTTTTGGAGAAGAAAGAAAAGAGACTCAGTAGTTGGTTCACAGGTAAATTGGCGAGATATTGTTAAATACTATAACAGGTGTGTTTCCACTCAAATCCCAATTTCATCGCTTGCTGAAAATGAAACGTCCATTTATCTCTGCAACATAATGATAGGGCAAGCTGAGATAAAATTGTGATAGCTAATTTTCGTGCCCGCTAGCTCACTCGCTATCGTATTGAAACCTACTCCCTTTCGTCCCTTATTCCGAAGGTCCAATATTAAGTGAATTGGTTCTTTTTCCTGAGTGTGAGGCAAGTCAATTGATTTCTTCTGGTAAAGAGTTTTTTGACTTTCCTTTAAGAAACTCTCTCTTTGAGCCCACTGATTTCCTGTGTGTTGACTTATAATACGCCCCGTCGCGGAAGATAACTGACTCTGTCACTGTTTCACCTTTTCTTGTGTATAAAAAGTGCAATGCTCACTTTTGCCACTCAAATTTTTTGTTACCATAAAGTTTTACCTGGTGCACTTTTATGAAAATAGCTAGGCTACTCTGGTGGAAACTCCTAAAGTTCATTGCACCACTGAGCTTAGATTTAAGATCAATGCTCGAGTTTCTTGAGACAACCAAGATCCTATATCAGCACCCAATGTGAGGGACATCCTCCTCGGGGAATAGCCAAAGGTTGGAGTCCCCTACAATAGGCGGGGCCAGATAAAAGCGAAAATCAACGGATTTTTATGGATGAGCTCAGCAATTAACCCTTGGACCCTCGATCCATCCCTTTTAGTTCGGACAAGTGTAAACTGGGCGCAAGATGCGTATTTATCAACTTTCATGTCCTTGCCAATTAAAATTAATGATAATATTACGCACATATCGCAAAGACAAGCTCCAATATTTCGTATAGAACTCAATATACCTACGTAATCAAATATGATGTACTGGGGCGGACTCCCATCAAAGATTAGTGAGGAAGAAAAACTCACTAAAGTTCAGAGTGTTTTGTAACTGTTGTACGGTCTTACACAATATAATTACAAAAGGTACGTGAAAAAAAATCACAGGCGATATAGCTATTAGATATATCTGTTAATAACACTCGTCCTATCTGCATCCTTTCTATATCATTAAATATGTTTAACGATTCATTGATATAGAAAATTAAAAAAAAAACAATCTCGAATGCCCTTGCTATCAATATAACTCGTTATCCTAAGTATTGAAAACAGTTAATAATAAAAACTTAGTAATAATAATAACGACTCGAACTCCTCCCACCTTATCCTCCTCTAGATACTCGAAAGGAATATGCTATGAAAGGATCTCAAATATGTAGAGTAATATAAACTGATAGAAATATAATAAAATTATGAGAGAAAGAAAATACTCTTTCCGTAACCATGAAAAATGTTTGCAAAACTCTTAGAATATTTTGTCTCCCAAGGCTATCTCTCAAGGCACAATTTATATAAGCAGTCAAAAACAGATTTAAAATGATTAGTTTATCATATAAATAATAAAACTTGCATAGGTAAAAAAATCGACTATTACTGTGGAGTCTTCCAATTCTCTTTATGCGAATCTCATAACACGAATATATAGTTTCGGACAAATTGTCCTGATGACCATTTAACGTCTACAATTTTGATCGCGGCCCATCAAACGGTAGGCTCTGCAAAGAGAACGCTATTGATCCGGCGAAAGGTTCTGTGGTAGAAATATATTATTATATTTAAAGAGAGTTTTAAGAGAATTTATTCCCGTTTTAGAAATGTCTAAAATTGTTTGCGTCAATAAAGAAAATTTAGTGAAACTTAAAATATATAACTGTCGTAAAATTTTGAGTATAAACTTTTTATTAACTCTTCGTAATGTTTAAAGAAATTGTTTGAAGATGTAATTAAAGCTTAACTTACATCGAAGTCTCGGAAGGGAAATTTAATTTTTATCTTGAAAGAAAGAAAATCGTGAAACATTGTGAAATAAAATAATTGTTAAAAAATAAAATAAATAAAAATAATTAATAAAAAATATGCAATAAAATATTTTAAATACGAATATATACATACATATATAGGACCTTTTCTGTTTTACTTAAATGTCAGTTTTGAATTTTTTTTTG
>JABUQX010040952.1:25000-27500 GCA_015478945.1 Trachelipus rathkii | reverse complement strand
TCTATTTATTTATCAAACTATCTAATATATCTATCTATCTATCTATCTATCTATCTATCTATCTATCTATCTATCTATCTATCTATCTATCTATCTATCTATCTATTCTATCTATCTATCTATCTATCTATCTATCTTATCTATCTATCTATCTATCTATCTATCTACTATCTATCTATCTATCAATTCATTTATCTATCTATCTATCTATCTATCTATCTATCTATTCATTCATTCATTCATCTATCTATCTATCTATCTATCTATCTATCTATCTATCTATCTATCTATCTATCTATCTATTTATCTATCTATCTATCTATCTATCTATCTATCTATCTATCTATCTATCTATCTATCTATCTATCTATCTATCTATCTATCTATCTATCTATCTTTTATCTATCTATCTATCTATCTATCTATCTATCTATCTATCTATCTATCTATCTATATATCTATATATCTATATATCTATATATCTATATATCTATATATCTATATATCTATATATCTATATATCTAGCTATCGACAAAACCTATCTTTTTATCTACCTATTTACCTATCTATTTATTCATCTATTTGTATTATCATTAAAATTAGCGACATGAGTTGTGATGAATCCCATAAAGGTTGAAACCTCGCTTATCTTTTGTTAAAATACGGCACCTTGATATTGAATTACCACTTTGGGGCATTTCTATCTGTTAATATACTAACAAATACTTTGCCTATCAATTTAAATAATCACTATAAAGTATTTAAATATTATTATTATTATTATTATTATTATTATTATTATTATTATTATTATTATTATTATTATTATTATTATTATTATTATTATTATTATTATTATTATTATTATTATTATTATTATTATTATTATATTTATTATCGCTAATATTCTTATTTGTATTATTTTAATTATCACTTTTATCATTATTATTGTTATCTTTGCTATTATTATTATTATTATTATTATTATTATTATTATTATTATTATTATTATTATTATTATTATTATTATTATTATTATTATTATTATTATTATTATTATTATTATTATTATTATTTTTATTATATATTATTATTACAATTATTATTAATATTAATACAACTATTTTAGTCATAAATATCACAATTTCTATTACTTCTAACACAAGCGCTGATAGAGCAGTCAAAACTACCAGTTTTACAATTATTGCCGAATATTTTGTTCGTTAGAATAATATTTCTCATAATTGATTAAATCATCTTTATATTCTAAAGACGGATATTCCATGTTCACTGAAAGCAACTCTGATGTTTCACTTCCAAACATAATTCCAGAAGCCTCTGAATATATCTATCCGGACATATTGAAACATCGAAAGACACCTGAACTGAGCCACTTCTCTCTTCTCCACCACAACATCAGAAGTCTTAAACAACATCACAATACTTTTCTGGACTATCTAAGTTACCAAAATATCACAATTGACTGCATAGTACTAACCGAAACATTTCTGAATGAACATAACAACGGGTTATACCCGATCCCAGGATATACTGAAACACATGCATTTCGAACTAACAAACGGGGTGGGGGAGTTTCACTTTACTTAAAAAATGGCTTCTGTACATCTCATGAAGTCATAATTTCACTCGTCAACCCACACATAGAGGCACTAGCAACTCGCATTAAAATGAAATCGAATCAACTAATTGTAATGGGAGTCTATCGACCCCCAAATTCATCTAAAACAGAGTTCATAAATGCTCTCAAAGAAATTATCAAAACACATTTTCTTAATTCTAAAGTAATAATTGCGGGTGATTTCAACATTGATCTATCCAACGAGAACATTGCAAATCGGGCTAACTCTCTCTCAAACTTAATGTTATCAAATGGTTTCGTCAATTACATAACACTACCTACACGTCCAAACAACGTCGAAAATAGATGTCCGTCCTTAATAGATCATATCTGGGGGAACCTAAATTGGAACGTTAAAACCTTCGTAATAAAAAGTGATATGTCCGATCACTTTCCATGTCTTGCAAAAATTGCTATTAATAAAACTCAAAATTTCACCACCATAAAATACAGACTAGATGGTGAACATCAAAGGCTGAAATACATAAACAAAATGAATGAAATTGACTTTTCATTCACATACAGTGAGAACATAGGCATCGAAGAAAAATTCAACTCGTTCGTAAATATATTAAATAAATGCTACGACGAATCATTCCCAATTAAAACGAAAAAACTTGGTGCTAAAAGAATTCAAAACCCATGGCTAACACCAGCTTTGCTAAACTCTATCAACCAAAAACATAAACTCTACCGAAACTTTAAAAACAGAATTATACCATTCCAAGTATATAACACATATGATAAACAATTAAAGGTAGTTCTTAAGAAAGCAAAGAGAAAACACTACTCTAACAAATTCCAGGATTGCAACAAGACTCGAAGGCCACTTGGGGTTTAATCAATAAATTAATCAACAA
>JABUQX010040952.1:10000-20000 GCA_015478945.1 Trachelipus rathkii | reverse complement strand
GTTTGGTGTTTTTAGGGTTAAATCGGCTGATAATTCCGAATTTGATGTCCATTTTTAGATGGGGGCTAAAATGGGGTCCCAAAATCTAAAATATTGGATCCTCTCCTTAAGGGTAGGATCCAATGTTGGAGCAAGTAGCACCCCATTTTAGCCCCACCTCAAATTGGACATAAAATTCTTAATTTACAGACAATTTAGATGGGAAATAAAGCAAAACACAGCATTTTCTCACCTCTTAAATGTCGTTTTCAGGTGTTTTTCTGTGTCGATAGTCATTTTTGACATTTTTAGTTTCAACTTCTACAATTTTTCTCAAAATGACTTCAAACTTAAAAATAAAATAGATTAGTCTATTACCTACAAATTGCACGAAGTAGTTTTTCCATTTTTTGAAATTTATGCTCAGCAATTTCGAAATTCAAAACTAACTTTTTTAGGTTTTTAAAATGAGAAATTGCTATAATTTTTTTTTGCTCATGCGATCAGTATAAAATTTTCAGAGCACATACAGAGTAGATACATTTTTTTATTTAGATAATTTCTTTGTATATGCATTAGTTTTGGATTTTGCTCTTGGAACAAAAAAAAAAAGAATTTGGAAATTTTTGTAAAATTATTCTTTTGAGTATACAAAAAAATTATCTAAGTAAAAACGATGTATCTCGCTTGAATATAAAAGCCCTGAAAATTTGATGTTAGTCGGATGAGTGGAAAAAAACACATATCAGTATTTCACTTTCCCCCCAAAAAAATTTAAGAAAGTAAAATATTGATATTTTTTTTAACTATGTACATTATTAAAATTAATCATTCTATTTTATAAAATTTTATTTGATTGTTAAGGGGAGTCTGTACTCGAAATTACAGTTTCTTTCAATCGTGAAATGAGAACTTTTTATTTATTGAGGAACTATTACTTTATGTATTTCTGTTTATTTCGTTTCAATAGACTTGCTGGTTTGGGATTTATGGGGGGGGGAGTGGGCAAGTTCTGAATTTTTACTGTTTCAACTGAAAACCATATAAAAACTTTATTTTTTAAGATATTTTAATAATTTTTTCACGAAAGTTCTAGAATAAAGTGTGGTCAAAAAGATATAATCATTTGCCTTTGAAATTCAATAAAAAAAATTGGTAACTTCAAATATTCAATTTGAATTTCATAATTTCAAAAAAAAATTTCAAGGTCATCACTTCAATCTTGTCTGACACCAACCCACGTTTTTCAATCTGAATAAAACTTCGTACGAATCTTCTCCTATATGTATATAAATGTCCTGGAAATTTTTAACGCAATAGACTTGCTCGTTTTTTTTTAGCGAATTTTTTTGTCAGCTGATATGGAAAAAAAGTGAATTTTGAGAAAAACGCCTATAAAGATTTTGAATGATTTTTTTCTTTTTTCCAGAAAGTAAAAGATATTACGCACCTCACCTCACCTAAATAAGCGAACCACAAGCCGCAGTAACAGTTTTATTGGCACCGGCACCGCACTGCACCGGCAACTGCACCGCACTGCACCAACCCGTCTGCTTTCTCAAATAGTTGCTGAGAGTCTGACTTTATGGGAAATATTTTACTATCCAAAAAAAAATTATCTTGAAAAAACTTATACTCCGGCTCCGGCTCCGGCTCCGACTCCGGCTATGGCTCCGACTCCGGTTCCGGCTTCGATTCCGGTTCCGGCTCCAGCTCCTTTTCAAAATTGTTCAGCTCCAACTTTAAAGAATTACTTTCAACTGCAAAAAAATTGTTCTTCATAGCTCCGCTACGACTCCGGCTCCGACTCAACTCCGACCTCCCCTCGTTTCCATTTTAGAATAGTTCAGCTCCGACTTTACAGAAGCATTTTAACATGCAAAAAAACAATTTCTTTTTACCGTGGCCTCTATATTTTCATTTCGATTCGGCTCCGGCCCGGCCATTCGGCTCTCCTAGCTCCAGCTCCGGCTCCGGCTCCGGGCTCCGGCTCATGCTCCTTTTCAAAATTGTTCATTTCAAACTTGTTGAATTACTTTCATCTGCAAAAAAAATTTCTGAAAAAAATTTTTCAGATCCGCCTCCAGCTTGGCCTGGATCGGCTCCGGCCTTCGGCTCCGGCTCCGGCTATTTCACTCCGATTCTGCTCTCGTCATTTTCCGCAGCCAGCTTAGCTCCGACTTTGCAGCAGAAGTATTTTTATTCACAAAAACAACAATTTCTTTAAAAATTTTTTACCTTACCTCCGGCTCTGCTCCGCCCTGGCCCGGCCCGGCTCCGGCCTGGCCCGGCCCGGCTCCGGCTCCGGCCCAGCACAGCCCGACTCCTTTCAAAATTGTTCAGCTCCAACTTGGTAGAATTACTTTCATCTGCAAAAAAAATCTTGAAAAAAATTTGTTTTTCAGATCCGCCTCCGGCTAAGGCTCCGACCTGGCTCCGGCTCCGACTCCGGCTTCAGCCCGGGACTTCGTTTCATATTTCTTCAGAATAGTTCAGCTCCGACTTTGCAGAAGTAGTTTTACTTGCAAAAACAATTTTTTTAAAAAAAACATTATACTGCTTGGCTCCGGCTTCGGCTCCGACTCCAATTTTGGTTCCGGTTTCAGCTCCGGCTCCGGCTTCAGCTCTGATTGTATTAAAGAATAGTTCAGCTCCGACTTTGCAGAAGTAGTTTTACTTGCAAAAACAATTTTTTTTAATATACTTGGGCTCCGGCCCGACTCAGCCCGGCTCTGGCTCCGACTCGGCCTTTTCAAAATTGTTCAGCCCCAACTTTGCAAAATTATTTTCACCTGCAAAATTAATAAAATATTGTTTTTGCTCCGGCTCCGGCTCCGGCCGTTCCGGCTCCGGCTCCGGCTCCGGCTCCGGCTCCGGCTCCGGCTCCGACTCCGGCTCCGGCTCCGGCTCCGGCTCTGACTCCGACTCCGTTTCCATTTCAGAAAAGTTTAGCTCCGGCTTTGCAGAAGTATTTTTTCCTTGCAAAAACAATTTCTTTAAAAAATTTTATAATTTGGTTCCGGCCCGGCCCGTCTCCGGCTCCGGCGCCAGCTCCGGCTCAGACCCTGACTACATTTATATGATTGAGAAAGAGCCTGAGCTTGGGTTGTGTTTGCGAAAAGGAAAAGTGTAATTTATTATAAAATGTGAATAAAACCTGGAAAGATCCTAAAAGTTGAATTGCAATTTCGAACCTGGAAATGGAATTTTTCAGTTTGACACCCCTATAAAAAATATCCTGTAACTTAAAAACTTTTCGGAATTTCGAAACAAAAATTACACCATGATGTAGAGGAGGGAATTTTCTAACAATTAGAGTAATAAAAAAAAAATTAAATTTTTATTTGTACCTGAAAGTTAGTTGGCCCAGACTCTCCTTAATTACAAATAGTATTGAATGCGATGTAATGTTTTAACACTCTTTGGTCAGTTGCGATTTTAGTGAGAGAGAGAGAGAGAGAGAGAGAGAGAGAGAGAGAGAGAGAGAGAGAGAGAGAGAGAGAGAGAGAGAGAGAGCAATGTAATCAACATCTGTATAACACACGAACAACACCAGAATGTGGAAAGTAATAGAAATACTGAAAAATGCAAACAATCCTCCAACGCATGCTCATGAATCTATTAACCCTTTTCGTACTGATGGTACTCTCATGTCAAGCAACTTAAAATAGCTATAAAATTTATCATCAGTAAAAATTTTAGGTTTAAAACCTACGGTACACTCAAGTTACGCATCAAGATTTATTTTGTGGTGATAAATGGCATCTAACTTTAATGTGATAGTTTTAATATTTACATTTTGATTCAGATGTCGAAAATTTCGGTTCTGTGAAAATTGGCTGTACGAGTTTTGGAATTATTTGATATAAAGGTGTGTACCTAGAAATTTATTTGATTGATTTAGTAAATTAACTATCCTAGAACGTATTTATAACATAATTAGGCTATTTAATTATTTTATTTCTTTACAAATCATATTTTTCCAAGTGGTACGAATTGGTACCGTCAGTAAACGAGTTGCCAATTCATAAATTTTTGAAGGTAGACTATTATTTTTTTATTATTATTTCTTTCTACTGTTTGTGAGAAGTTAAATGTTTTACCAAATGTAAACCACTAGATATGCATATTTAATGCTAATTTATTGTTTTTATTGGGTTTTATAAAAAAAGTATTATAAATTTTGCTATAATACGAAAAAGAATCTAATTTATAAGTGCTATTTATGCAACTTATTACAGAATATATATATATATATATATATATATATATATAGCAAATAAATATATATATATATATATATATATATATATAACAACACAAAAAATATATATATATATATATATATATATATATATCCGACAGTATAGAAAGTAATAGCAAAAAAATTCTCTCTCTCTCTCTCTCTCTCTCTCTCTCTCTCTCTCTCTCTCTCTCTCTCTCTCTCTCTCTCTCTCTCTCTCTCTCTCTCTCTCTCTCTCTCTCTCTCTCCCCTCTCCTCCCTTTCTCCCTCTCCTCTCCTCTCCTCTCTCTCTTCTTGCTTTGCTTTTGAGTGAAGTTCCATGAATTGTCTCTCTTTTTTTTTATAAAATATATAAATAGTATATATATAAAAAAATATATATATATATATATATATATATATATATATATATATATATATATATATATATATATATATATATATATATATATATATATATATATATATATATATATATATATATATATATATATATATATATATATCGATAATATTAATATGTTGTTCATATATATAGATATATATATGTTATATATATATATATATATATATATATATATATATATATATATATATATATATATATATATATATATATACATAAATATATATATATATATATATATATATATATATATATATATATATATATATATATATATATTTATATATATATATATTTATATATATATAATATAAACTTATATATATATATATATATATGTTATTATTAATATATATATCAATATATATATATATATATATATATAGCAAATATATATATATATATATATATATATATATATATATATATATATATATATATATATATATATATATATGTTCTTAACATATTTAATTTAATAAATCTATCAAATAAACTTCTATGTACTTTACACACCTTTATATCGAAGGAGGATAGAAGTGATTGCAACAACTTTAGAGGAATATCCTTGCTTACACATGCAAGTAAGGTATATGAGAAGATTGGGAAAACAACTGAGAGAGATAGTGGAGAATAAACTAAATGAAGGACAACATGGATTTAGACCAGAAAGAGGATCAACTGATCTGATT
The DNA here is from genome assembly GCA_015478945.1 of Trachelipus rathkii. Classification (NCBI taxonomy): domain Eukaryota; kingdom Metazoa; phylum Arthropoda; class Malacostraca; order Isopoda; family Trachelipodidae; genus Trachelipus; species Trachelipus rathkii. Next base: position 14,680 of record JABUQX010040952.1, on the reverse strand, counting down.
TTCTGCTTGAATATGAAAATTGAGAAAAACTGGGAGTGGGGAAGATACATTTATGTATCTTTTATCGATTTAGAGAAAGCTTTTGACACGATGCCTAGGGAAAAGCTATGGAAAATGATATGTGACCCATACTACGGAATAGACCGAATGTTAATTAGGGTAATAGAAGGAATGCACATAGGTAATGAAAGTGCTGTGAGAACGTCAAATGGGGTTGGTGAATGGTTTGAGGTGGAGACGGGAGTTAGACAAGGCGGTATCTCACCGTTACTTTTTGTCATGTATATGGATAAATGTATAAGAATGGCGCTGGAAGAGGAAGAGGAGATGGCTATGGTATATGCTGATGATATAGCTATGGTGACGAGAGATAAGGAGACATTACAAAGGGTGATGACAATATGGTCAGAAGTGTTACGAGATGAGTGGATGAAGATGAACAAAGAGAAGACAGAGGTGATGAAGATTTCGAGGGAGAGGGATAGATGTGAGATCCAGGTGGACGGGATCATGTTTCGAGACACGGAAGCTTTAGTTACCTGGGAGTGACGGTGAATTCGGAGGGGAAGATGACACAGGAGATCGAGGGAAAGATCGAGAAATTTTCAAGAAGACTGAGGCAACTGTACCCGATATTGAAGAACAGGCATGTGACAAGAAAGGTGAAGGTGCTCATTTATTCCACGATGCTGAGAGCGACGCTGATGTACGGAGCGAATAAATGGACTCTGACCACCAAAACCAGAAGTAGGGTGGAGGCGGCGGAGATGAAGGTGTTAAGACTGATAGTCGGAGCAAGTAGATGGGAGAGGAGGAGAAATGTGGAGATTAGGCGCGAGCTAAAGGTGGAGTCTGTTCTGGATCTGGTGGGAAAACAATAGTTGAGATGGTACTAACATGTTAGAAGAATGAAAGATGAGAGATACGCGGCAAAATGTTACGCTATACGTCCGGCGGGAAGTAGACCAAGGAAGAGATGGTTAGATGGAGTTGTGGCAGCTGCAATGAAGAGAGGACGAAACCTTGAACAGGTGGAGGAAGAGGAGATGTACCGAGACAGGACGCGGAGGTCAATGTTCGAATCCCGCTGATGGAGAGTAAAATTCTTGTGACGTCACTTTAAAGATTATATATATATATATATATATATATGTTGTTATTATTATATATATATATATATATATATATATATATATAAGCAGCATATATATATATATATATATATATATATATATATATATATATATATATATATATAATAAATATATATATATATATTTATATATATATATATATATATATATATATACATTTGGTTATGTAAAATATATATATATATATATATATATATATATATATATATATATATATATATAAGTAATAATTGAGTTTTACAAGTTAATTATATTTTTCGTTATTAAAATTGATGTGAAAATGATTTTTTTTAAGTTATTTTACAAGTAAATTATCAAATAAATTAGTTTTAAATGTGACATTGAAAGTCTGACGGTACTCTCATGTACCGTTTTCTAAATTAACATAATAAAAAAAAAATTCGGAGAAAAAAGATAATAAACCATCTTCTACACACAAAATAAATATAATACAATAGAAAAAACTAAAAACCTACTCTCGTACTGAAAGGGTTAAAACCTCAAACACACAAAACCCTCAATCCACTAGCAACACGCAAACATCCTTGGTAAATGACATTTCTGCAAACCAAAGCTATGCACACACACCCTCAAACAGAAAATTATCTGTGAGCCCTCAAGAAAATAAAAAGCAACCACGACCAAACAATAGAAATAACCACAACTGATTTAGAAAAACCGTAACAGCCCCATGACACAGCATTTCTCAAACAAAACACCCTCAAACACTTAGGGAACACCGCATTAACCCAACTAGCACACATATACAATAGTTCCATCAGCCTAAATTTTATCCCAGCTATCTATTTCAGGGGCTGCATTCTCCTATGGGGATGCAGGAATAGGTAACATCGTATACGACGAGGCTACTTCATCAAAAGACTGAGAACCAAGTTTGAAGGGAATACGAGGTTTATAAGACTCCCTAAAACTGTTATAAATTTGTTATAGCATTCTAACTCAATTTGTTAGCATATTACTATATATATATATATATATATATATATATATATATATATATATATATATATATATATATATATATATATATATATATATATATATATATATATATATATATATATATATATATATATATATATATGGTAAAACGTATGAAGTAATACTGGGCAGGTTCGGACGGGTTTCTACTAACTTGAGTTATTAGAAATCTCTTTACCAATTATTAAATTCATATCACTCTCATACTCTAACCAGATGAGTGGAAAAACAAAGTTAAGCAGCGGTGACATCATGGAATAGCCTCTGTTATGGGGAATTGAATTCACTTGTTGGGAACGAAAGAACAGATAACATAACAAACCCTTGGAGAGTAAGAATGAAAAGTTATATAAAAAATGTAAAAAATTGTGTTTTAAGAATGAGCAGATAGCTGAAAAAATCACGCTTAAGCTATGTTAAAGATATTTGTGGATATGGAAGATTTCGGAAGGAGGGAGCGAAATCAAATCACCCATACGTACAAGTAAACATTTCTGAAGAGCATTTACACAAGTTTATATTTATTTTGGAGAGGCAACAACAGTACAATGATTATGTTCCTTAGTTTGTGACTGTTAACCTGAAACTGACTGAAGAAAATTTCCAAGAGGTTTAAGAGCTCCAAAGTGGTATTTCACGTTAATAAAGAAAAAAAATGATATAAGCATTTTTTTAGAAACAAGGTTATAATAGAAATTATTTCGCTATTGAAAGGTATAATCCCCTGATTTTTTGGTCATTTCAAGATGATTCTACCTTACAACCGATTATTTACAAGTGTGGAATTTCAAGGAGTCATGCCTAGACATAAGCCTCGGAATCCCTTCTTAGCCAATTTCCTAGCTTCTATCCTGTGTTCTCCCTTTGTGGACCAACATGCGCTGTACGTTTTGAGAACCAATCTTTCATGCAGAAACGTCAGCTTTGATTGGCATCGTCTTATGGTTAGAAACAATTTCAATCTTCCACTACTAAAACAAAGGTCATTCTATTCTTATAACTGAATATTTACAAGCATAGAATTGCAAGAAGTCATTGGTATGTGTAAAGACATTTTAAATGATGCTTCATTTTTTTACAAATGTCTTGGGAATCCTTCTTAGCCATTATCCTAGCTTCTATCCTGTATTTGCTCTTTGTGGACCAACTCGCGTTGTACGTTTTGAGAGCCAAACTTTCATTCTTGCAACGTCAGCTTCAATTGGCCATAGACAGTAATATCGTGGTGTGGTTCGCAACACTTTCAATCTTACACGAAGGTTATTCTATTCCTTCAGAGGTAAATAGGGCTGAAATTAAATGGATCTCCATGCTGATCCTACATGGTTTACTCGTCCACCTAGAATGTCATGTGAGATTTTCCATGAATGGTCATGGATGACCATCTCACATATCTCTCTCATATTCTCAATATAAGACTTCTCTCTTTTACAACGTGAGGTACGGATAAAAAATAAATGACTTCGACTATTTATAATGACTGTAAGATCAAAACTGGACTATGGATGTGCTATCTACGACAGGCCTCTTAACCTTACCTACACTTTCTCAACCACGTTCAAAATAAGAGATTACTGATAACGATCAAGGCTTTTCGATCAGGATCATCACCAATGGAGAGCCTGGTAATGAAACTGAAGTAATGTTCCCTGTTAATACCAAGAGAGCATCTAATATACCTGGGTATCTCCATCATTAGGAGTCCACGCCCTCTGCTATGATCCCACTTTGTTGAGGAAGGATTATGTAAACGGCAAGTAAGAAATAGTATTGCCGTTTTACGCAGGTTCTGGCCTTCATTTTTGAATAACTTCATATTTCTCTTAATTAACGCTGTTGTACCAAACGATTATGCTGAATTCTGCACAATGTTGGTCTATCCGTACCCAGGGATATACGCGATGCTGTCATCTCTAATCAAGATTGCAGACCACCCTGATCTACCGAAAGGTTATTCCAACTATTCCTATCCATACATCTACGCGGAATTGGTGCAAGCTTATACAAACGGCTCTATGAGGAAGGGAAGAATAGGGGCATCAACTGTCTTTCCAGTACATCGCTTTGTTCCGTACCCTCTCTCCCTGCTCAATAACATTCTGGACCAAATTAGTACTTCTTGTTCTGCCGAAAGCTAGGATTTATATTGGCCTTGACTTGGAGGACAAGTTCAATTTTTTCATACTGACTTCGGCTTTGCAAATTTTCTTGTATCTCTGTTCCATTCACTGAAAAAGGTTTGACATTTTACCGACTCCCAGCTCTTAACAGCTAATCGCGCTGCTATTTTTAAGAAACCAACAGATTAAATATGCCTGAATTCTTGCAACGATACTTCTTCTCGTCACTGATTATGTAAGCCAACAAATTTTAAACTTTTTTCTGATGCCGATGATTCGATACTTGATTCTTATGTATTAGGTTGTGTTGAAAACAAAAATCATTTTTTTTTTGCAATGACGTCTAGCTTTGCTGCTATTCATATAAAACATTAAATAATTGTAAAATAAAAAGATTAAAGTTT
>JABUQX010040952.1:0-2500 GCA_015478945.1 Trachelipus rathkii | reverse complement strand
ATTTCTTATTATCAATATTGTCAAATTTATTTAGTATTTTGAAAACTCCTATTAATTTTTCTTTCAATCTTCTCGTCTCTAAAGAATAGATATCTAGTTCACGTAGTCATTGCGCGTATGACTTACCCCTCAATTCCAGCATCAATTTGATTGCCCTTTGAGTTTTTTTCAATTTTTCCTGTCCTTTTTTAGATACGGACTCGAAAACTGCACTGCGTATTCTAGAGGAGGTCTAACTAGCGTTTTATAGAGAGGAAGTATCATATTTTAAGATTTAAATTCGAAATTTCTGACAATAAAACCTAGAGCTCTATTAGCTTTCTTAAGAGCCTCAGCAACGTTGCTTCGCAAACTTTATAAATCATTATTAATTAATACTTCTAGATCCTTTTTCTCACTGACAACTTTGATAACAGTCATCTATTGTAGTAGTAGTAGTAGTAGGAGTAGTAGAAGAAGTAGTAGTAGTAGTAGTAGTAGTAGTAGTAGTAGTAGTAACTTTTGAACTTTTCTGTGATTTATGTGGCAAGTTCTCCAAGCATTTACTTACTTTTTCAAGCTTTATTATACAGGGTGGGGTATATTCGACTGAGCGGGTTGGGGGGATCACTGCTCAGACTGCAGTAGTGGGAGGGAGGTGCTTGTAGTCTCATTCAGTTCCGTAACTCCTCACATTTCATTCATCAACATGTTTTGAAGTGGAGTGCATCGTGGCTTCGTTGTGTACACGTATTTTGAAAACATTTCCATGCTCGCGACGCAAAGAGCTTTTCGCCGAAGCTTTAACATTCCCCCCCACTGGTTCTGTCCTTGTGCGAACACGATCCGAACCTGGATCACGAGCTTGCAGCAAACAGGAAACACAAAAGGAAGAGCACATCGTAGACGCAATACCATAAGAACACCAAGCAATGTGCAGCGGGTGAGAGAGGCAATCGAGCAATAACAAAGACGTTCTGCTCGGTAGAATGCTATTGTTTGGGAATGTCAATCCGCAGTTGTAAACTTTTCTGCAGCCCAGATTGGGTGAACATGCTGATGAAGAGGACTTAAATTCACTGTGGTTCCAACTGGATGAGACTACAGATCACACAGCGCCAAATTCACTCAATGTGTTGAGACAAATGTTTCCCCAGTGCCTGGTCTCTCTGAGGAGTGATGTGGAGTAGCTGGCCTGGTCACCAGATTTAAGCATCTGTGATTTTTTCCTTTGGGGTTACCTGGAGGAAAAGGTTCTTTAACAGCGTTCTAACACCCTAGATGAATTACAGAAGAGAATTATTGTTTAAATTCATGCCATACCCATCGCCATGTGCCGTCGAGCTGAGACAAACTTCAGAGAACGTCTCCAACAGTGTAGTGCTTCTAACGGCCTCCATCTATTATACATATTATTGTGTTTTAATCTTGTGTTTTAATCTTGTGGAGTGTGGAAATGCTTGAAAGTGCTCTTGATTGAAAGTTTATCCTTGTCTTATTTGGCGTTATTGTTATTATTGTTATAGTGTTCTGTGTTTAGTGAAGTGTGTGTGTGTTTTTTCAAATCTCGTTTTGTTTTAATTGAGAGTTCTATTAAATTGTACCAAAGTGAAATTAATCATTTATTCGTTTCTTCGAGGTTTAAGTTTGGAATTTTAAAAGATAAGTTTTAGTTTTAATTTTTTTTCATTTTTTTTTTTGCTTTGGTGGGTTTTAATAAATTTTAGGAAGTGTAGTTAAGTTGTTTAGGTTTAAGTTTTAGTTTTTCAGTGTTTAGTAGTGTATTTTTTTATTTAATTAATTTTAGTACTTAAATTTTTGAAGTTAGGATTTAGTTTTTCCTTTTTTTTCTTTTAGAATTTGTATGTATTTTAAGTTAGGATTTAGTTGTAGTAAAGTTGTTTAGGTTTAAGTTTGGTTTATCAGTATATAGTAGTATTTTTTTTTATTTAATTGATTTAGTGCTTAAATTTTAAGTTAGGATTTAGTTGTTTATTTTTTATCCCAATTTCTTTTTGTTTTTGACTATTGTTTTTATTTGTGTGTGTAGATTGTGTGTGCGTGTGTAAGATGGCATATTTGCATAGGCGTGGGCTTTCTATTAACTTTACCAACATCCGCGGCTTAAAATCTAAACTTTGCCTCTGTGGAATATCACCCTTCTAACTCTAAACCTAACCTTTTGCTCTTGTCTGAGACTCAGATGGGTAAGAAATTCAACCTCTAACTCGTTTAACGTATCTAACTATAACTTATTTCATATTTCCGTCTGAAGGGTGGAGTGTGTGCCTTAGTGATGGACATGACATCCGCATCCGCATCGCATCCGGGAAAATCCGCACCTAAATTGACATCCGCATCCGCACCTAACCTACGTCACATCCGCATCCGCATCCGCATCCTCTTTTGAAAATGAGGATGTGCGGATGTTTTCTACATTTGAATTAAATGCATATAAAATAATTTGTCATCTTTATATGGGAGTTATGGGAATAATTGATAATTTTGAATTTCGATTTCA
>JABUQX010040951.1:12500-15000 GCA_015478945.1 Trachelipus rathkii | reverse complement strand
TAATGTTAACTTTAATCGATTGGGCATGAGAGGAGCAAAGTCCGAGATACATCTGCATTCTATGTCAATATTTTCGATGATATTTAGAGGAGGGAAGTCCAGTAAGTCTTTTCATCTCCAAAGTATTTCTCAAGTAGGTTTTCAGAAGTCATAATGTTGAAAAGCTTCTTTCTACTTAAGCAGTAGACACAGTAAAATTGCCAGTAGTTGGCAAACAAGATTGTAAACCATTTTGTAAATTGTGACTTACGAACAAGAGAAACTAGTTCTTCTATTGCTGTTTTTTGGACGATCTGTGCTGTCATGGCCATTTCAACTTCCGTAAATCCCATTCTGGGCTTTTATTAATCCTCTAATTGGGGCTTTCGAGATCTTCTCTTAAAATGTTACATTCTTTAATTTTCTCATAATGGCACATTTACACCTGTTTGGTGTACAAAGTGCAAGGTAGATATAATTTCTTTATGATTTAAAAACCTCTCTCCTAATGCCGGTATTAAATCATCCAAAAATGGTATAAAATGGATGTGCGATAATAAATCTGTGGGTTTAAGTAGGAGTGTGGGTCTGTATTTTTGGAATTTATTAATCCTTGGTACAGCAATTTCAATACCCAGCTCGGATTCAGATGCGCTTACACACATTCTTCAAAAATCTACTGAAATTCTAATGTTGCATTTTCTTCTGATGGCTTCAAGTTTAGCTTTAACTAAAGGACTTACGATTCAGATGCCCTTACAAATCAGTAACGTGTGTCTGCAATCGTTTTGAAAGATTGTATGTTAAACTTAATAGTCTGTTTAAAACAAAAAGGAAACCAGAAAAGATGAGATGCGCTATAAACATTGTTTAGAATTAGGGTAGTTTTTTTTTACTGATCTCCAACTTCACATTTTATTTGTTCTAAAGCTGCTGTTATCGGGTTTACTCATCCCTTAAATAATTAAAACCGATTCTTGCCATTGGCATCAGCGAGTTTCGCAAACTTTTTTAATTTCTTCTTGCTACTCTTAGGAATAAGTTCTATTTTTTCTTCAAACACTTTTGTCCTCTTAGCACTTACAAGAAAAAATGTACAACATTCTGATATTATATTTCCAATTGCACTTCGAATATTTTGAACTTTAGAAGCGTCTGTGGGGGCATAAATTTAAGCAATGCAAAAAGCAGTGAGTATAAATAGCTTTGTGACATTTTTCATTTATTACTCTCTGAACACCCTTGAACTCACCACTCATTGCTGCTGCATCGTCATACCCCTGTCCTCTTAGATTTTTCATATCCCAATCAAGTTCAGTTACTTTTTCTTCAATTAATTTTGCAATACTTATTCCCGTCAAATCATTTATTTTGAGAAGAAAACAAAAAAATCCTCTTTGACGGTAAGATTATCAATATCAACGTAACACACACACACACAACGAAAATTGTTCCTCCTGGGACACATCGGTCGTCTCATCGGCTAAGACAGTTAAAAATTTACTTTTATTTATGTTTTGCACAATTTTACGTTGAATGAGATGCGCAAATGACTGAATTAGAACATTTTGGACTGTGAACTGGTTACATGGCATTTCTAGCACTAGTTTTTAAATGTTCTGAAAGAACATGGTCTCCAGCATTAGCACGATATCTTAAAAGACTCCGAAAATTGCCATCGTTTCCCACAGGCCAAAAGAGTTCGATTCGACCTGAGTCATGATGTCCACGTAACGATATATTTTGCTTACCACAGAATCGAATTGTTTCAGCAATTGGAATTAGCCGCTTTCTACTATCTTCGGCCTCCCTTTTCTTCTTTCTGACTGTCATTCAGTTTGCGGATGCTCTCGATTTTTTTTGAACCTGCTTTTCTACAGCAAATCTCTTTCCTACCGATTTTTTGTGATATTTAATTGCCTCGTGTTTTTTGAAAGACTCAATGGCTTTCTTTAAGTTTGAATGCGGTCTCGAGACAAAAACACCCAATTCCTGGTGTTTTCCTTTACCCTTTTCTTTTGTTTCCAAAATCAATGCACAATTTCAATAATAAACCCCAGAGTTTTTATCAGAGTAAGCTAACCACTTATACTCATCAAGCCAACTTTCTTTGTTTGAAAATATCTTTTGACCTTTGCCCTTCCTGAGCAGGAAATATATTATTTGAATCTGGATTTCAAGAGATATTTTAATATTTCCATTTTTTCCTTATTTCTAAATACCGTACCTATGAAATTGTCAATACGTTGAGATGAACAATCCTTTTTGTATCCTTGATTGCTTTAATGTTAATCATAACGTTAATTCAAATGCTAGTTTATTAAATAAGGATGTTATATTAAATACCTGAATACAGAAATTTTGCCTGTTCTATCAAAATGTGATAACTAAACGTAAAATTTTAGAAACTTATATCAGAACATGTATATGCCTTCATATTAATAAAAAGTTTTGAATATATACGCAAAACTATTATTACCCTACTTCTTTTAATAGAGGTAAACAAAAGACAAGAATAGGC
>JABUQX010040950.1:50000-59569 GCA_015478945.1 Trachelipus rathkii | reverse complement strand
GGTTGGCTGCCAGCGACGCTCTGCTGTTTCTCGAAGTGGGTTTGATGGAGTCCCACTAGCTTCCGAGGTAATCCTGTCCCGATTCCTCCACCATGTCAGGTGCAATGCTTTCTAGGGCCTTAAGGGTGAAGGAGGGTGAAGGGCAGTGGCCATAAGGAGATCCCTATTCTGAAAGAGGTTGGCCAAACCTCTTTTCATAGCCACTGAGGAGGGTCTGTACTAGTGGCCTTGCATACACAAGATGAATATTTTCACTCTTCTCCTCAAGGCTGGTCTTCATCAACCAAAGTTGGGGTAGGAGGGTACCCATGTATGCCCTTTTCTCCCCCTGAAGCATATCAAGACACTGCGCCACACAGGCTGCAATGACCAATGTAGTACTCGGTCATGACCGTGAAAAAAAAAAAAAAAAAAAAAAAAAAAAGAAAAAAAAAAAAAAAAAAAAAAAAAAAAAAAAAAAAGAAAAAAAAGGAAACAAAAAAAAAAAAAAAAAAAAAAAAAAAAAAAACAAAAAAAAAGCGAGTCGAAATATTTATATATTTGCTTGAGTTAACTTGTGAAACATAATTGTATGTTATTAATAAAAAATACGGAGCACAGAGTGATGTTATCTGTATGGATAGGCAATAGATCAAGAGGAGGGGTTGTACAGATGGACAATCTGAGAGCGTTTTGGCAGTTAGGAGATTGGATAAATGAGGAACGAGTTGTATCATGGCAAGGTGTTCTTGCGGGTAAGGGAAAAGACTGCCAAATTTGATGAGGATTTTGTAAGATGGTTTGAACATGTGGAGAAGAAGGTGGAGAACACCATATTGGTTAAGAAAGGTATAAGTAGCACATGTGAGAGTGTTTTCCCTGTCGGACGACCGTGAAAAAACAGGGTGGATATAATTCAGCTTAGAGATTGTTAGAAGTAGCGATATGGAAGTGCTCTGGGCAAGCAAAGTATCGATGGTTACAGGTACAGAACATGGGATTAATGGAGGGTTTGGGTTTTGTGACGGAGACTTTATGTCATTTAATACAATTTATTGAGAATTATAGAAAAAATATTTAAAAGAAGCAATTGCTACTTTAAAAATACTTATATTTACCTCGAAGTCTACCTCTGTGAGAGGGGAACCTCCCTTGCCGGCTGCTTTGATGAGGAATTGTGTTTATGGCATCCGATTTGGTTTTCGACCCTTTTGCTTAAAACCTCCAGAAGGAAATCACTACTATCTATAGGAGTTCATTCTGCAACAGAAAATTAAATATAACTTTATTATAAATATCAAAAAACTTATAAAATGAAGCTGTCGTCCTATAATTAATCCCGGGCAACAATTTCTTAGCTAAATTTCTTTTTAATAGATAACATGACTACTACCCTCTAGTCACCACGAGTCTTCAGTTTCTTTTGGGCAGACAATCTTGATCTGGTTTGCCACCAGGGCCCTGTTTTGAAGGTTCACAGGGCCTGGATCATTAGCTATCGTCCTCCCTTCCACTGCTGAGCCCCCTGCTCCAGCCCCTGTATATCCCACTCACATCTGTTGGTCGCCAAGCCAGACTGAGTGTGTGAGCCACTGAAACAATAATGATATATAATTCAAGAAACTTGCAAAGATTATTAGTTAAAATCTAGAAATGACAAATCTTACTTTTGTTAATAACTTAATTACTTAATAATATTATTAATATATATTAGTAGCATTTAGCACTAGTTTTCGCGAATTCTAAATACCTGCAGCGGTGTTGAGGCGGCAGACTTGGGTTGTCACCCTCAGCCCTCAGGAGCTCCTGGAGATCCACAATCTCCCAAGTCAGGATAATCAGGGTCCATAGGAAGGTTCTCCTGGTCCTGGTTGGACTCACCAAAGGCGTTGAAGGCTGCCACTTAGTTGGTGCCATTGTCCGTAGTGGTGGCCTTCACCTTACCGTGGATGCTAAACTCATGATGAATCTATGTGATTAGTTTCCCCAGTAACTGGTGAGTTTGCCTTTCCTAAAGACAATAATTTTATTGTTTTAATCTGTAAATTAAATAATATTTACACCTCATATGTTCTTATGGTTATGAGACTAAGGTATAAAATGACAAAATTTAACTTTTTTAATTTCTTACCTTCACCTCCCTGACCGCCAAAGTTGCATGGCACCTTTTGAGGTTGACCCTGTCAATCCAGTGAACTGTCATTCCCAAGAAGGACCTATTGTGGGCGGTCCAACTGTCGGCTGTAGTGGCCACCCACTTCTGGTGGAAGAGGTTGTTAATCAGTCGAGTCTTCCCCTTTTGCATCAGCTTTTCAATATCCCTGCTCAAAGTCCTCCCTTGGGTTGGATGAAAACCCTCTGGGATATGACGGTAAAACATCTCCTTCGTGTAAGGATCATCAGCTAAAGCCGGAGTTGCATCTTGAATGATTGAAGCCACCGTTTCAGTATCGCTCAATTCCATAAATACAGGTCAATATATTTTAAATTTTTAAATAAAAAATATTTTTAAACGTGAAGACGCTAAGTCGCTATATATAACCTATTTTAAAAAATTGAGTTCAATTAAAAACACTAATCATTATGATTTCTTAAATTTTCCAGCCTGGTAGATAACCTTGTCTTGCTCCTGCTGGTCTGAACTTTGACCTGAACTCTCATTCCAGAGACATCTAGACGCTTGCGAGACTCACTCTCCCTTGAACGGAGCGACGCGCTTGCCTGTATAGCCCTTCAATGGCTTGCCCCAGAGAGAGTGATGGCCGAGGAAGCATTTGCATCTGGGTATATAAAAATGAATACAAACTTAATCAATTTTTTAATTTTCTGTTAGATTAACATTTGTATTACAAGTATCAAGAACTTTATACAAGAGTGTCTTCAATCTTGATAACTAATTAGACATTAGCAACACCAGTAGTTGTTGTGATCTTATCTGAATTATTTAATTAATAATTATTTAAACTTACATGCTTGTAATGCTGCTCTTGAGGTGGGACCTTGTCTGGGTGCTGTAGGAAAGCCCCTCCTTCCCTTTGCAGGCAGAGGATGTTTACACTTGGCAACACCAGTGTGAATCTTCCTAAGAAGACAAACCCATCACTTTCTCATCAGTCCTCAAAATTTTTCAAAGATGAAGAAACTGAGAAATAAATAGAAGTTTTTAATTTTTTGAATTTGACTATTGTAATTTCATACTTTAAATGTAGGATCTGATACAAAAAATTTCAAAAATAAATGGCCTAATCTCGACTAGATTTTATTTAAGGATTTAGATTATTGGGTACTTTATGTCTCATTTTACTCATTTACTAATGCCCATCATTTTAGTCTTTAGGTTCTTTAGTCTTTACAGTATAGCATGGAGGCGTAGTTTCTTTAACCTCTCAAAGAGTTGAGCCAACCAATAGCTTTTCAATCTTTGACGGGCATCCTCCCGTTTGCACCTCTATCGGGCACGTTGCGTTCAGGATCCTCGTTCTTCACAATCAAGGTTACAGCTGACATCGATCAGTAAGAAGATCTTTTGGCTGTCATTGTCACAGCCTGCGCTACTTAAATGGAGAGCGCCTCCTTAAGCTACTACTGCAGCGGCCTGAACTGCTCCTCCAGAACACTCAGGGTCACTAGTCACAAATTAATCCAATGTATTTAATTATATTTAATAATTATGTTTTATTACTTTATACAAATTATTTTTTAAAAATTAATTTCAGTATTCTGATGATGATTAATTAAATATCTAATTAAATTATATATATATATTTACCTACTCATATAACTTATTATATAATAATGGAATCTAGTTATTATAGTCATATATTATGATAATATATATTATATATAATATATAATATATATATAATATATATTTATATAGTATATATATATATATATATATATATTATTAAGTGCTTATAATATATTTTCACTAGTAATTAATTATCTAGTAACTAGTAACCCTACTTAATCAGTAAATTAGGTAATTATAAGAAATATTACTACTTTTGAAACCTATTATTAATAAATATTAATGCTCTTGATACCTATCATTAATAAAAATGACTACTCTTGAAACTTATTATTAATAAATATTACTACTCTTTAAATATATTATCAAGAAATATTACTACTTTTGAAACCTATTATGAATAATTAGTACTACTCTTGAAACCTATTATTGATCTTAAATGTTTTCAACATTCTTAAATGATAATTATTCTTGAAAAATGTAACATTATTATTAATTACTCTTACAGGAATTATTACTGGAGTTTTTTATATTATTGCAATTACTGTAAACAACATAAACATTCTTGGACTAAACGATTAACATTGGAAAAAAATTGCCAGTGCGTCGTTGGCTCTGCTGTCCGACCCCTATTTAAAAAAAAAAACAATTGTCTGCGGCTAACGACTACGGCTTCATTAAGAATCCGATAAGAATTGATAGTGCGGCGTAGCCGATTACCCGAATAGCCGAAAATCGTTGCGGCATGCCCAGCTATGTATAGTTCTGGATCTTTGCCGACATTTGAAAACGCTGGAATAAGTATGAAACAGGCTGATCTGTCACTTACCTTAGCAACATCCAATGAGGAAAGCAGATTTTCAATAAAAGTTTTATTTTTCTGCGAAGAGGAACTTCTTTAGATATTGAGGGCATTTTTCGTTCGAATTCATCTATCGAAGATGGCGAATCGCTACATGAACTGATGCTGCTTGTGAGAACAGCCGTTTCTTGAAGTAAACTCGATTCGCCTGCTCTTTTCCTATCTAATTTTTATTGATTTTTTGCTGTTATCATTTTTTGCTTTTCTTCTCTTTTATCAACCCCCATTATTTTACCCTTTCGAACCTCTCTTTGTAGCAGTAAGAACTTTATATATTCGTTTGTTATTAGCTCATTAAATTTTGCATGAGCAATATCGAAGAGTTCTTCCAATTTTGGTTTCCACAATTCTCCCTTTGTAATAAAAATTCGAATTATTTAAAAAAACTTTGAATATTTTTTAGTTAAATTAGGAATGTATATAATATAAATGTAAGTGAATTATTGATGAAGTTCGTTCTAAGATATTTGACGATTTTAATAAGAAATATGTTCTTCGTTACAGAGAAAACTTATTTTGTTATTTTTATACTTATTACATGGCGAAAGATGTAAAGCAGTAGGTCAATAGAACAGAACGTGGCATAGCTTGATGTTAGAGGGGTGCTAGGGGCTAACCTAGCTGATTTACTGATTTATTGTTTTAAATAGCGTAAAATATATGTTTTTAATAAAATTCTGCAGTAAAATTTTAGTAAGTTATTAAAAACTTGATAGTATAAATTTATATTCTGAAAGTATTAACAGTTAATGCCTTTGATTTTTGGATAAAGATAATGATTCATTAATATAAAATGCCTTAAAGACTCGACTTAAAATAAATTTTAGTTATTATTTGAATGAGTAAATAAATTTACGAACCTTTAAATAAAACAAAATGTTTTAAATAATTAATACGTTATGTGTGTAAGTAAGTGGGCGTGTGTGTGTGTGTGTGTGTGTGTGTTGGTGTGTGTGTGTTGTGTGTTGTGTGGTGTGTGTGTGGCATGTGTGTTCTAAATAATAATAATCAATAGGCATGAAGTAATGATACTAGTAAATAATAAAAATAATAAAAAAAAATAATAATAAAGATAAATAAAAAATAATAATAATAAAAAGTATTAAAACATAAATAAAAAATAATGTTAATAAATATATGAGTTAAAGTAGTAAAAACATATGAGTTAAAGCAGTAAAACATGAGTTAAATAAAGCAGTAAAACATATGAGTTATAAGCAAAGCAGTTAAAACAGTAAAACAGATAGGCATACTATCCTTGTTGCTAGGTAACTTACTCTATTGGATTTACTGGGATTACTGGCTTAAGAGGTATGTTAATTTAAATAAATATGTGAGGTTAAAGCAGTAAAACATATAAGTTAAAGCAGTAAAACATGAGTTAAAGCAGTAAAACATGAGTTAAAGCAGTAAAGCATGAGTTAAAGCAGTAAAGAGCAGTAAAAACAGAAGCATACTAAGCACCCTAGGTGTTAGGTGAAGCAGCTTATTTTGATTTTACTGATTTACTGCTTAAGGTAGTGTAATGTTAATAATATGTGGTTAAAGCAGCTAAAACATATATGAGGTTAAAGCAGTAAAGATCATGATTAACAGTAAGAACTATGAGTTAATAACAGTAAAGCAGTAAACACAAAAGCATACTTAAGCCCTAGGTTGTTAGGCTAATAACCTCTATTGATACTGATTTACTGCTTTAAGGTATGTAATGTTAATAAATATGTGAGTTAAAGCAGTAAAACATATGAGTTAAAGCAGTAAAACATGAGTTAGAGCAGTAAAACATGAGTTAAACTGTGTGTGTAAGTGCCATATATTTTCTATAGTATCACCTTCTATTGATTTACTGATTTATCTGCTTTAAGGTATGCAATGTATATGCAAAACATAAACCGACAGTTTAGTAAAATAAAATGTTATATATCAGGCACTCTGGTTTTTTTCTCCTTAAATTTTAAAATTTAGATTAAAAAAGACTAAGTAAAATAGTAAAGATGTCTGTTTATGAAGTTAACAGTTTGAAGGTTCTGCTGAAAACTGTTTTATATAAAGTGTTAAGTGCTAAATTAAGGTGGGCTAAATGACCCATGGCAAGATCCAAAGGGTTGTGCGTGTGTTTAAACTGTGTAATAGAGTGTAAAATGTAAGTGAAGTGTTATGGTGAGTGTTATAGTGCTAGGTGAATGTGTGTATAAGTGTATGGGGTTGTGATGTATGTGTTGTGTTTGTCGACGCCTTGCTGTATAAGTGTAGAATGTAAGTGTGTCTATGGGTAAGATGCCAGCTGTCATAGTAGTGTATGTGTGTATAAGTTCCATAGTGAATGTGTGTATAGTGAATGTGTGTATTGGCAGTAGTGAATGTGTGTGTGTGTGTGTGTGTGTGAAAGTATAGTGGTTGTGTGTGTGTGTTTGTGTGTGGTGTGTGTGTGTACCGCGGATTGAAATAAGTTAGGATAGATCATACAGGGTAGTTACTACATAACCTCATGTTAGCACAGATACCTACCAAGGTCAAAGTTACCTTGATGAGCTCAAGGCGGGGTGGAGGCAAGGTGCAGGAGTAGGATAGGTGTAGGCGTGTAGTGTACGCTAGGTTGTAGTTGTAGGTAGTTAGGTTAGGTTAGGTTAGGTTCAGGTTAGGATAGGTTAGGTTAGTGTAAGGTTATATATTAGGTTAACGGTTAGGTTAGGTTTAGTTAAGGTTAGGTTATTAGGTTAGGTCTAGGTTAGGTTAGTGCAGGTGTTAGGCTGGTAATAGGGTATCCTGGCAAGGTCAAGGGCCGAATATCATGGTCAATACGGTTAATATATATTATATATATTATAATATTATATATATTATATAATAATATATTATATATATATATATCATATAAAAATTATATATATATAAATATATACTAATATATATAATATATAGTATACACCCTCTCTCTTCTCTTCTCTCTCTCTCTCTCTCTCTCTTTCTTCTTCTCTCTCCTCTCTTCTTCTCTCTTCTCTCTCTCGCATCGCTTTGTAGATGCGCATTGCGCTAATTTCCGACATGTGCATCACTGCAACATTAAAAAGAAACGGGTTATTTATCGAATACGCGCCGTAATACAAAAAAGATTAAAATAATGAAAATAATTAGTTAAAATTGAAATAATTACTAATAATTAAAAAATTAATAAGAATATTAAAATAATTCAAATAAACATGAATTAAATAATTCAATAAAATGACATATTTCGATTCAAAAAAAAAAAAATAAAATGATCCTGGATTCCACCGTGATTTTCGGTTCGAGTTTCACTGTGATTCTCAGGATGAGAGATGTTATAACACCAGAAGAAAATAAAATAAAAAATAAAGATACGAAAATCATAATGTAAATAATCAATATTAATAATAATTAAATTCAAATAAAATGATTCAATAAATTTCAGTGTTCAAATAGTTTAAAAGTGTAAATGCTTGAAATGTGCGGCAAACGAACTTCTCTCCTCTCTCTCTTCTTGTCTCTCTCTCCTCTCTCTTCTCTCTCCTCTCCTCTCTCTCTCTTCTTCATTTTATTATATAATCTGCCTATCTTTCTCTTTATTCATATATCGTAACTTTACTCATAAACTAGGAGCACAGATAATATTAATACATTAATTAAATATATTATATAATTATTTATTAATTATATGTATTATATTATATACTTTTAATATTATATTTAATTATTTTATATTAATTATTATTAATTATATAGTTATTATTATATAATATTAATTATAAAATAATAAGTTATTAAAGGTTTTAAACGGTTTCGCGTACTAACCTGAAAATACATTATATATTTCTCATTCGTAGCGCGGAGTGGTTGAAAAGGTCAGGTGTTGCCTCGGTGGTACCAGGTCGGTTTATTGATGATTTAATACCGATGATGAACTAAAAGACGTAAGGCTTGGGAGGAAGTTTTAAGCAGATGTGAAGGGATGGTGAGAAATCGTGAGAAAAATTATTCATACAATATACAAAAATACGGATATATTATATAATATATATAATAAATAATATAATATATAATTATATACTATCCGTGACATATAGGAATGAGAACCTACATAATTGAGCATTAATATTCGATAAGTTTAAGGGCCCTGCCAATGGTCTACAACCAAGTAACCAATACAAATATATATAGCTATTCTCTATATTAAATGATTAGCACACATGCCAATAATAACTATTTTCCTTCCGCAATTGTTTATATGAGAATGAACTGTTCTTCGGTCCTCCAGGTCGATTCCAACACTCACCACTAACCGTTTAACAGCCGTATCATCCTTTCCAATACAACATCATATTTCATTCTCATCCTTAACCACACATACTCTATTTATCTATTTATCTCCACCTAACAGACCTAACGAGTCCTAACTTGATCTTTACTTATCAATAATACCTCATCATTCCTAGGTAAACATACCATAGTAGACCAGGCCCCTCAAACTTAGTCTTTCTATGGGAATAGATTACTTGATTGTTTGTATTAAATAGATTCAAAGCATATTTTATTGGAAATGGATAATTAATATATAATTAAAATACTAATATAAAAATATATAAAATAATATAATATAAATAAGAAAAATGGACTGAAGAATTGTAAAAGCGTTTATGGAGGGATAGTTCCGACTTCCGAAGATTGGGCAATATATACCATTATGATAAGGTAAGAGGGATAAGAATGTAGGTTTTATGGATGTGGGAGACACAGTGGATAATAACTTTCATTGGCTCTCTTTTCACTCTGATTTTGTAAGACAAGGTGTTGTTTAAAAGTCCTTCTTAAGGGCTCTACGAATTTGCCGTTCACATTATCTAGATATTGAAAAACCTAGGCTACCCCGAATCTTTCATACATAAGGCTCTTCATGCAGCAAAAAAAGAAGTTTTATTATTCACCTCCTACTGTTGAACCTGTAACTGAAAAAATTAAAGT
>JABUQX010040950.1:32500-37500 GCA_015478945.1 Trachelipus rathkii | reverse complement strand
CATTTGTCAATGTAAAGATTTGCATCCACACATCCTCTACCACTTCTAAATGCACTTTGTTCTTCACTAATCAGTCCTTCAGTCACTCGACGAACTGTTTCGATCAAAATATCAGCATATATTTCCCTACAACACTCAATAAACTAATTCCCCCATAATCCTTATAATTACCCTTATCCGCCTTACCTTTACATAAAGGTACTATTACTGCTCTTCTCCATTAACTCGAAACTATGCTCTCTATAAACGCTTTGTTACACAACTTCCAAATCCAATCGATCACCATCTCGCCTTTATACTTGATCATTTCACAAGTAATTTCATCTATACCAGAAGAATTACAATTCTTCAACTGTCTCACTTTACCCATTACCTCTTCCTTGCTAATGACCTCATCCCTTAATACCTATTTCTTCTTACACCATCAAACCCACAAACATTTACTATCACCTCTTCCTTACTGCCAATGTTAAGCAGATTTTGGAAGTGTTCTCTCCACACTCTCTTCACATCCATTTCATCAGTTACGAAAGCACCATCTCCATTCATTTTTCTAAGCAGATTCCCCTTATTCTCCTTCTTAACCTTTTCGCGCTTCCTTCCATAAGAGCTTCCTATTTAATTGTAAGTCCCCATTTATCCTAATTCCAAACTGTTCATTTACCTCTTTTTTCCTTTTACGTATTCATCTTTTAGTATTCCTATTTTCCTCCTTATATAATTCCAAACTTCTTTCATTTGAAACCTCATCATTGGTTTTTAGTACATTCAACTACGCCTCGTTTTTACATTTATTCCAAGACTCACTGTTAACATTCTTACTTCCTACTTCAGCACATCAACATACGTTTTTGACACTACTAATAAACGCTTCCTTCATTTGCTTCCAGATTTGTTCAGTTTCAATTGTTCAACCAATGGATTGCTTATAAAGCATCTTCGTTGCTTATAATTGTTGCAGTATTCCTTAACTTCTCGCTCTTAAATTCATATAGCCACGCCTTCCTTATCAACATACTATTCAACCTGTTAATGCTCAATAAAGGGTTAACTAATCAAATTCTAACCATCTACTTGGTTAACATCCAGCACATACTTCAACATCTTCACCAACACAAAATCAATCATACTTTTAACTTCGATACCATCTCTACCTTCAACAACTCTAGAATACTTATGAATACTTTTTGTTTAAAGAAAGTATTACTTACAGACATCTCTCTCTCCTTACTGAAATCAGTCACCTTCCAACCATTCTCATTTTCTCCCGACACCCCAAAGAAACCTGTTATACCATTCAAGTTATCACGTATCAAACAATTTAGGTCACCAACACAATCAATCACTGAAGCTCCTACTCACCCAATCCAAAGCATCATTCAGATTATCTCAGAAAATTGTACTCTCTTCAACATTACCCTCAGATGAACCATATGTCACAATTTCAAACTTAAATTTAAAAATTAGAATTTTAGTAATCACACAGATAAAATCTACTATAGCTGTGTACCACAAGTCACTCATCAGAATTGCAACTCCTTCTCTCCCCCTCCCATTCCTTTCCACACCAACATTTACACATTTCTCACCACGCTACTCATTTTCACAGTTTCGTTTCATCTTATATATAATATATAATAATAATTCCAATAACATTGGTAAGAGTGTGAGAGCAAAAATGATTTGCAGAATCGAGAGTTTATAATAATATATATAATAATAATATAATAATAATAATAATAATATATATATATATATCTATATATAATAATAATAATAATAATATTAATATATATGTAATAATAATAATAATATATAATAATAATAATATATAATATATATAATATAATATATATAATAATACATATATAGTAATATGTAATAATAATAATAATAATAATAATAATAATAATAATAATAATAATATGTATATAATATATATAATAATAATAATAATAATATATATAATAATAATAATAATATAATAATAATATATATATATATATGGAAATATATATATATTGTAATAATATGTAATAATATGTAATAATATATAATAATAATAATAATAATAATAATAATAATAATATGTAATATATATGCATATATATATCTACATGTATATATGTACAAATGCATTATCTCTATAGAAATCTATATATCATGAATAAGATATATTATTTTTTGTGTATGTAATGACTATAATAACCATATATGTATATATCGCATATATATATATATAATAATAATAGCATTTAATTATTATATGTGTAATAGCAATAATAATATGTTTGTATGTATATGTATATATATATATATATATATAATATATATATGTATATGTAATAATATATAACAACAGCCAGCAATAGCAATAATAATATATTATATAATAATATATTATATATATAATATGCCAACATATATAATAATAATAACAATATAATATATAATATGTTTGTAATAATAATAATAATAATAACCAATAACCAACAATAATAATATGTGTAACAACAGCCAGCAGCCAGCTAATACCAACCAGCCAGTATGTGTGTATGCGTATATGTATTTATATATGTATATATGTATATATGTATATATATATATATAATAATAACCATGTAATATATGTGTATATATATGTATGTAATAGCCATGTGTATATGTAATAATATGGAAATAATAATAATAATGTATCTATGTGTAATAATATATATATGTATATGTAATAAATCATATGTAATATATATGTAGTAGTAATAATATATATATAATATAATATTTATAAATCATATGTAATAATAATAATATAATAATAATAATAATAATATGTATGTAATAATATATATAATATAATAATAATAATAATAATAATATGTGTGTATTTAATAATAATAGCAATAACAATAATAGATAATATATAATAATAGTAATAATAATAATATATATATATAATAATAATAATAATAATATAATATAATAATAATAATAATAATAATATAATAATAATAATATCAAATAATAATAATAATAATAATAATATAATAATAATAATAATATTAATAATAATAATAATAATAATAAAAATAATATATATAACAATATACGAATAATAATAATAATAATAATAATAATAATAATAATAATAATAATAATAATAATAATAATAATAATAATAATATATAATAATAATAACAATAATAATAATAATAATAATAATAATAATAATAATAATATATATATAATATATATATCTGATCAATAATAATAATAATATATATGTATATATATATATAATATATATATCTTTATATATATACTATCTATTTAATAATAATAATATATGTATATATATAATATAATAATAATATGTAATAATAATAATAATAATATGTAATACGCATGTAATAATAATAATAAGTAATAATACATATTTATAATATAATAATATATGTATATGTATAATATATATGTAATAATATGTATATGTATGTATATATAATAATAATAATATATATATATATATATGTAATACTGTAGACAGCGACCTAGACGAATAAACAGCCATCATCATCATCATCATCCATCAAATATCCATCCGCCATCCATCATCATCTAAATCATAATAATGTAATAATGTAATAAATAATAATATGTAATATATATGTATGTATGTACCAATATATGTTTGTAGTATATGTGTGTAATATGTATGTAATAATAATGTATATGTAATATATGTAATAATATGTAATATGTGTAATAATATGGCAATAATAATGCCATGTGTTTATGTGTAATGTGTAATAATAAGTATGTGCAATATCAATATCATGTATATATATATATATATAGATCTAAATAATATATATAATGATATATATATAAATATATATATAGTAATAAAAATAATATATATATAATGTATATATGTATATATATATAAATATGTGTGTGTGTATGTATATGTATATCTGTATATATATATATATATATATATATATATATAATATATTTCATAATAATAATAATATATATAATTACTAATTTAAATAATAATTACGAAAAAGAATATTCATTAAAAATTTCAATTTGGGCAATTGATATTGATTAGGAACAAATGACTGATGAATCAGAAAATAAAAATAATTATGATAATAATGAAAAACGGCAATAATAATAATAATAATAATAATAATAATAATAATAATAATAATAATAATAATAATAAATAATAATAATAATAATAATAATAATAATAATAATAATAATAATAATAATAATAATAATAATAAAAATAATAATAATAATAATAATAATAATATTAATAATAATAATAATAATAATAATAATAATAATAATAATAATAATAATAATAATAATAATAATAATAATAATAATAATAATAATAATAATAATAATAATAATAATAATAAATATATAATAAATCAATATAATAATAATAATAATAATAATAATAATAATAATAATATATAATATATAATAATAATATATAATATTAATAATAATAATAATAATAATAATAATAATAATAATAATAATAATAATAATAATAATAATAATAATAATATTAATAACGATAATAATTATAATAATGATAATAATAATAATAATAATAATAATAATAATAATAATAATAATAATAGTAATAATAAAAATTAATAACGATAATAATTGCAATAATAACAATACTTATTAAAAAAATTTCATAATAATAAGTTATAGTAAAAAAATTAAAGATTATAATAGAATAAGGAAATAAATAATTAAAAAAAAAATATAAAGGAACAAATAGAATATTAGAAGACAAATTTTTTTTTTTTACTCTTTCGAAGCTGTTACTCTTTCCCCTTATAGCCCTGATATGGTAATTTCTTTCAAGTTTTTATTTTTGCTATCCCTGAACAAAACACTATGAAGGCTTATGGTTCTGATGGTTCAGTGCAGTCTTATTTTCTCCATTCAACAAACTATCAAGC
>JABUQX010040950.1:20000-22500 GCA_015478945.1 Trachelipus rathkii | reverse complement strand
CTTTCAATCCCTCAATATCGGCTGTTGGCTGTTGTTGATTGGTGACTTCTTCTTCTTCTTTTTCTGTCAATAGTGGTGCTCCTCAACGTTCTGTCTTATCTACAAATTTATTCTTGCTTTTCATTAACGATCTTCTCGCTTGCACATCTAACTCTATCCACTCGTATGGCGATGACTCAACGTATTCCTATACTCATTTTAGTTCTGCTCCCTCTTTTACTTCCAGAATTGCCTCTCGTCTTAATCTTTCCGATTCTATTCTCGCTGATCTGGATAGAATTTCCAAATGGGGGCCTCTCAACCTTGTCAAATTCAATTCTTTAAAAGCCCAACTTCTACAAATCTCCCTCTCTAAGACACCTTTTAACTTTCCTATATCTTTAGACGGTTCCCTCGTCTCTCCTGTTGACAATATAAACATCCTTGGCTTTAACATAAGCAAAAAATGTCTTGGAAACCTCACATCACAACGGTTGCTAGGGCGATCTCAAAGAAAATAGGGGTTCTGTTTAGACTGTGAGATTTTTATCTCTTCTCAGTTACTCTAGCTATACAAGGATCTCATCCGCCATTGTGTGGAGTACTGCTCTCATATCTAGGGGGGCTCTAGTTTCACCCGGCTTTTTGATAGGGTCGAGTCAAAGGTCAAAAGGCTTATAAACTGTTCTGTGCTTTCCAGTTTACTTGACCCTCTGTCTTTGCTCTGTCTATGTTGGTGCTCTATCTCATTTGCATAGGTACCACAGCAACAATTGCTCGAAGGAACTTGTCACTTGCTTACCACCACCTTTACGACGCCTTCGTAGCTCAAGGGGTGCTGTGTCTGCACATGAGTTTTGTGTTGATATTAATAACTCCAGTCTAATTCGCTGCGGTTCTTCCTTCTTTCCTGCTAACTCTGTTCTGTGGAATTCTCTTCCCTCTTCTGTGTTTCTTGCTGAATTTAATCTCCCTTACTTTAAAGCCTGCGTCTGTGCTCATATGCATAATTTGTGTTAGATGGTGAACTTTTTAGGTGTTCAACACCTTCTCATTGAATAGGGATCTGCCAGTGAGTGGTGGTGACAACTATAAAAAAAATAATAATAAATACTAAAACGGATATTACAACTACTCTGGGTTATTTTAAAGACTTTCCCTGTTGTAACTCTATAAACTCTGGTTTAACAAGTTTTGACTTCACATTATCCTCATCAAAATTTATATGTAGCCAGCTGCTAAATAATCTAAATAAAAACTAGACATTATATATAATACTTTTCGCATTAAAAACTTTACTTCTTGCAAAATTTCATATATAAAAGTCATATTCTATAGCATTGAAATTGTTTCACATACTCTTTATTTTGTTTCCAAATAATTATATTTTAAAGATTTTTACCTTATTTGACATTTAATGGAAAGATTTCACCCAATATCATATAAAGTAAAACTTGATTACATAAATGATACAAGAAGATCTTATCTGTAAAGACAAATTTCTTTTACCACTTTGTAATCTTCAAAATTTTGAATTAAGCTAATACATAAAATAACTTAAAGTAAAAATTGATAATCGATTTCAAAGTTAACGTGTCTGTATATTTTTATGAGTGCGGTAGACCTTGTATTGTAATCGTTTACACGCTAAATGCAAATTTCTCTTTTGCAAGTGAAAAGGTCGTAATTTTCTCTGCGTTGATTTTTCATTTTATCTCTTAACCTTTTTCGCAAAGGATTTTCTTGCAACTGAACGAATATTTTAGAGTCATAGTTTTAAAATATTTATTTATATGAATTTCGTGCTCATTTTTTTCCTCGAATATTTTCTGTTTGATTAGTGTTTATGTGGTAGTGGAGATTAAGGTTAATTATAGCGAGAAACACATTAAAGCAAAACAGATATTTATTTTCATGATGAAAACAATATTTAAGTTATTAACTTATAAGATATATATTAGTCAACAGCTGTCACACATTCCTTGATTTATTTAAAGTTTATTATGTTCAAAAATTAAACATCTGTGAATTTTTGAACCATATATATTTTGTGCTAGCTTTGGTTATTATTATTATTATTATTATTATTATTATTATATATATATATATATTATATATATATATATATATATATAAATATATATATATATATATATATATATATATATATATATATATATATATATATATATATATATATATATATATATATTTATATATATATATATCTATATATATATATATATATATATATATATATATATATATATATATATATATATATATATATATATATATATATATATATATATATATATATATATATATATATATATAAATACTTGTCTTTATTATAAAAGTCTACATTACTCGATTTAAAAACGTACAGTAAGTCAATAATTGCGTGCAAAAGATTTTCAATGTCATTATTATATAAATCTTCACCTTGGATAATACGGTAATGATGATAATAAGAAATCAAAAACACACAAAAAAACTCGAGTTTATGTCAAATTTTACC
>JABUQX010040950.1:12500-15000 GCA_015478945.1 Trachelipus rathkii | reverse complement strand
TGCTAGATATAGATTGATGTTGCTCAATAATTGAAACTATAATATGGATTCTTACTTTTCACTTTCTTCTGGAGTTTTCATTGATATTTTTTTATTCAAAGTGCTGATATATATATATATATATATATATGTGTGTATATATAGTATATATATATATATATATATATATATATATATATATATATATATATATATATATATATATATATATATTTTTAATATATATATATATATATATATATATATATATATATATATATATATATATATATATATATATATATATATATATATATATATATATATATATATATATATATATATATAGGTGTGTGTGTGAAAAAACATCCACACTTCACAAACAGCCTCCGGAACCCACGAAGCCATTTGTAAACAAAGCAATAAAATCTCTTATTCTAAAAATCAATGCACCTATATGTAACGTTACTTAAAATTATTCATAAACTACAGGATTAATAACACACACACAGATTAGCAACTAATCAATCTCAAAATATTAAAGAACAAACTTACAAGACCTCTATTCACTCCAAGAAGTACTCTTACACCTCACTGCAAAAACATCAAAAACATTAAACTACACAAGAAAGATGTACTAAACGAAATATCAAATATCACCAACACCTTGAATCAAATTCATAGAAACCACACCCAAATATTCAACAACCTGGCAAACCAAATGCAACACTACTACCTCAAATTCTGGAAACACCACACATAATACCCATAATAAAAAACCTATATATATATAGAGAGTATATATATATATATATATATATATATATATATATATATATATATATATATATATATATATATATATATATATATATATATATATATATATATATATATATATATAAATATATTTATATATTTATATATATATATATAGATATATATATATAGTATATATATATATATATATATATATATATATATATATATATATATATATATATATATATAACCACATATATATATATATATATATATATATATATATATATATATAAATACATCCCTGCATCATATAGATTTATATCATCACTTTCTACTACATATAAAGTAATACTATATCCTGAATAGGATTTCACCCTTTAGACCCTTCTCAGATACACAACATGTGATCTGTGATCAAACCACCACT
The DNA here is from genome assembly GCA_015478945.1 of Trachelipus rathkii. Classification (NCBI taxonomy): domain Eukaryota; kingdom Metazoa; phylum Arthropoda; class Malacostraca; order Isopoda; family Trachelipodidae; genus Trachelipus; species Trachelipus rathkii. Next base: position 13,829 of record JABUQX010040950.1, on the reverse strand, counting down.
ACCTCTTACTACTACCAATCTGACACAAATAGACCTGTGTTTCAACCTAAATCCATCACCCTCTCGCACTCTCCAATTGACAATAGACATAAAGAAAATATTTGATACAGTCTCATATCCTCTCTTAATTGACAAAGTTTTAAACATTGAAATAACATCAATGATAAGAAAATATACAAGGTGGCCACAACGCTCGTACCTACAGGTTATATAATGAAGTCTCCCATGACGTCACCCTATCGCAAACACTCTTTAATCTATTTATCCACGATCTACCAAAACCCACATCCCTTTCTTTAAAAATCCATTGTTAAGTGCATATGACCAAACAATTATAACCTAAAGTCACTCTTTAAATACAGCAAGACAAGAACTACAGCAATATATAAACCAATTGGAGCAATGGCTGTCAACAAACAGAATTTCTACCTCTCGTCAAAAATCCTCTAGCACATTATTCACACTAACAAAAGAGCGTCAAACACGCATCCAACAGTTTTCATTTCAAGCAACAGATCCCCGCTCATTACACAATCCGCCATCCTTGGCTTAACTTTCGATCCACACATGGCATTCACCCTCCCCCCCCCACACATAAACAATATTACTTGAATGCAATGAAAACACTAACCGAAACACCTTTTGGTCAACACAAAGAGTCCATCTCAATTGTATACAGACAATACATCCACACAATCTTAAACAATATTACCTCTTGGGATCACACGATATTACAATCCAACATTTAAAAAATGGAGGTCGTTCAAAACAAAGATCTTTGAATAATAGACTGCCTTACTTCCACACCCATCCACCAATTACAAACAGAAACAAATATTCTACCTATAGACGGCCATCTTGAAATGATAAGCTGCCAATTTTACAGCAAATCCCTTTCAATAGACCACCCCTTACACCAAACATTACGACAACCCCCTGCGCAAAAAAAAACTACATCGGCTATATATTATTCTAACATTTACAGCACACACCCCTCCCTGCCCTAAGAAACTCAAATTATAAACCACATTCACACTCAATTAACACAAAAAGAGATCTCCGAATATTCAGGCAACACCAAACTCCAGGCGCGTCCCCCCGAAATATCTCCCACAGAACAAACTTTGGACATTCAAACCAGAGTGAAGCTGCGACGTCTCCGCTCTGGGCATCATGTTTCCCTTCAGGAATATAAATTTAGATTCGACAACGCTCCCTCCCCCACTGTCAAGGATGCCTCTCCCTGATAAATGACGACAAAACACATCTCTTACTAAATTGCTTGGACCTAACGGACATCACACGTAACTTCGATTCTCTCGTTATGAC
>JABUQX010040949.1:40000-45000 GCA_015478945.1 Trachelipus rathkii | reverse complement strand
TACAACCTATGTTTCAACTTGGGAAAAACTATATATTAGTAAAATCCCATCATTAGTAAAAAAAAAAATTTTTAATTTTTTAAAACTTTTTTGTTTGTTTGCAATGTTTTCATCCACAATATTCAGTTTGAAAATTTAATTAATAAAACCTTGCAAATTTTATAATAATAATAAAAAAAATAATCAAGAAAAATTCTGATAAATTGTCTCTCAAAACTTCCAATGCATATTTGTCAATAAGTTAGAGAAGTGCCTTCTTAATATTTTGAATTCTCACCTAAAAACTAAAGACACCTCCTTCAAAAATTAAAGTCGGACTATACCATAAGTCAAAAAACTGTGTTCTTCCTTTAGCACAAGAGGATGCTTTGCCCGACAACCATCACGTTGTGTACCAATTTAACTTTGGCCCTGAGCTTAGACTGGTTACGTCGACATATATTTTTGGTTACACGAAGAGATAGATTGTCGGACAGAGGCTATAATCACACATCTCTACAGTCTCCCAGGGCAAAATCTTTTTGAACATTCAATACGGGGCACATGGGTCAAATCAACTATTTAGTACATAATTTTCAACACTTCACAATATTATACGGATCGTGTGAAGGTCCAGAAAACTTTAAAAATTGCGGAGGGGCTTTCTTACATCAATATAAGAGGAGAGTTTCACTTAAACATAAAAATTCATTGTATTTATCAGTCAGACTCAATATCATTTTTGATTTACTTTATTATATAAAATCAATTTAAAAAAAATCTTTTGCTTACAAGAAATAATCTCTGAAGATGTTTTCAAGTATAGAGACGAAACGCGTCGGGAAATCTATGTAAATATATCTCTTTATTGTATATTATTTTTCAAAAGACTACATATTGAAATATACGTAAAGTACTTACAAAAAGTAAATATTTTAGGAACGTTGGAAAAAATTCAAAACTTTTATTAATGATAATAATATAATAATAATCATAATTAATAATAATAATAATAATTATATAATAATAATAAATAATAATAATTAATAGTGAATGATAAAGAAGAGAATATAATAACATTAAACATTAATAATAATAATAATAATTAATAATAGTTCTTCATAAATTTTCCGACTCCGACTCCGACTCCACTTTACAACGGGAATCTTCGACTCCGACTTCGGGCTCCGACTCCACTTACACAGGAATTCTCGACTCCGACTCCGACTACGACTCCACTTGCACAGAGTTTTCGACTCCGACTCCGACTCCGACTCCGGCGAGGTTCTTGCACGAGTCCACGACTCCGACTCCACGACTCCGACTCCGGACTCCGCACCTTTCTGCTTTTAGGCCCATTCTATATAAGCGCTTAAAACGAAGGAGTTTCTGGAAAACGCTAGTTGATTGCTCTGTATAACGTCGTTGTTCTCCCTTGTAAGGAGTATGCATCACTTAACTGGGATGGTTCCACACACTGTTCTTGATAATGTGCATCCAATGGTTTTTAGACTCGTTAACTCTTCCAAATCTTTTTTTTTGCCGTCGAACTTATGCATCACTTTCTATATACTATAGTTATTACAATTGAAGCTGTTCTTATGAACTCTCGTTCAACGCTATTTTCAAGCAAGCCTATGTAATTCAGCATTGTCATAGGCTAGATTCCATTAGTATATATATATATATTATATATATATATATATATATATAATATATATATATATATATATATACTATATATATATATATATATATATATATATATTATATATAATATATTAATTATATATTATATAGTATATTATGAAATGGGTGTTAGTGGCTGGGTTAAAAATTATAGAAAATGATTTGTATTGTCATATTTTATTATTGCATACTTAATCAATAGCAATTTTCGTCATTTTATTTAATATATGGAATAAGCAAATAAGATGGACGTCTTTACGGTGTACATGATAGAGTCACAAGAAAAAGAACATGCTTTTATATTTTTGACTCCACCCAAAATTCTTATATTATTTGTATATTGTTATTTATTTCGAGAAACATTTTGTATTCCCGAAAATATTTTATTCTCATTTAAATGCCACCTGGTACGATCGCGCTGATTTGAATAATCTTTTCTGCATAACTGATTACATCTTCTTCAGCTCTTTCGCAATTGCATCATTCACATTCTTAACAGCCATCTTCTTGATATCGCTCGAGTTTAATTATTTCTTTTTTTATCAAGAGTATTTTAAGAATAATGGGCCAGAACTTTCTCTTGGTGTGTAATTCATCATTATTCGTAATACAATCATTTTTTTTTTAATAAATTGATTTTTTTTTGTCGAAAGTCAGAAATGAGGAATGGATAAACTTTTTTTTTTTTTTTACTAAACCAATTTTAATATTTTGTCACAACTATGCCATTCTCGATTTAAATTCTTGCAACATATCCATTTTATTAGAGTAATTAAATTAAAATTAAATTAAATTTAAAATTTAAAATCTAACATTTAAAATTAAAATTAAAATTTAATATAAAATTTAAATTAGATATTGCTATCTGTACATTTTATAATTTCTCGCTGCTCATATTTATTTCCTTCAGAATTGACATAAACTGATAAAGGAAGAATGTGAAATTTGGTTGGCATTTGGTTTAAAGGCTTTGGGGCAGATATCAAATTGGCACTCTAAAGTCTGTAGCTTGATATTTCTTATGCTGAAAATTAACGTTGCTCAGCCATTGGCTGACAGAAATTAAACAATTTACAATGTTTTATAGTTTAAAAAAGCTTTTGAATTCAAGCATTACCTGTATTGTATTAAATATGGTGTGTATATATATATAAATAAATTTATTATGTATTATAAAAAAATAATTTAAAATATATAATATATAATTATATTATATAATATATATAATAATATATATATATTGTATATACTATATAATTATATTATATATATATATATATTTATACGGTAATGTCTATCCATATTGCCCGCCGCGGGCGTTAGCAGTAGTTGCTGGCAGTAGAGCTAGGCTAGGCTAGCTAAACAATTTTACCTACCCAACTCTACTGAGGACAACTACTTCTAACGCCTGCTGCTAGCTGCATGGATCGACGTTGGCCTAAACCTAGACCTAACCTGTATGGATATATACATATTAAATATTTCTATCAAATTATGGATATTTTCGATAAATACGGATTAGATTCAAAAACTGTTATGGTTTGTATAAGAGTTCTACGACAGTCGAATGAACAGTTGAACATCAACACCTTCTCCTACCACCCATAACTCTAATTCTTTCACCACTCCATCCATATACAAATTGAATATCCAAGGAGACATAACACATCCTTGCCTCACTCTACTATTAATATTAAATTATTCTCTTCAGCTTCATTTATTCTTGAACACGATTCACTATGTTCAAAAGCCTACAACTAACATCATATGTCAATAATACCTGCCAAAGACCTTCCCTATTAATCCTATAATACGCCTGTTGCAAGTCTATAAAACCCTAAATACAATTTGTTCTTCTTCTCTCTCATTTTCTTAATCATTTGTTTCAATGATCTACACTTCTGCTACCACTTCTAAATGCACCTTGTTATTCACCAATCAGTCCCTCCGCTCGACACACTATTTCAACCAAAACACCAGCATGTATCCTATAATTTTCAGTAAACAGTTCCCCTTATCTCCCTTACCCTTATATAAGGGTATCAGAGCCGTCATAAGCTAAGTAGGGGCCCATGGTACTTTAGGATATATAAGGGTCCTTTTAGAGAAATTTAGAATAGGTATTAACAGAATTGTTTAACATTTTTGTTAGCATAATTGTTATTTTTATATTTAAAATTTACCAACAAATGCGAACATACTTAAAAATCAATACAGCTGCTAGAGGTACTCTTTTGGATTTTCGATTAGCAAAATCATGAATAACTTCTTCAAAGTCTATTTCTTTAAGCACATCTCTTTCAAAAGACATCAGCGAAAAATTGTTCAATCTTTTTTGAAGCATTGTACTTCGCCGTCCACTTTTAATTCTTTGCAATTTTGAGAAGGAGCGTTCCCACTTTAGTTAGTGATCATCATGCATAAAAAGATTCTGATTGCTATTTCTACATTCGGAAACGTGTCTTCGGATATTATCTTTTCATTTTCAAAAATGATATAATCTGAAAACACTTTAGTCTCTTACTTCTCCACTATTCTGGACACCTTCAAATATTTTGTTAGATGCATACATCCCATCTCTAATTCTTTGGCGCTAATGTCATTGTGATAGACTTTAGCAAATTCTTTACAGCTATGTTTCAACTCTTCGGAATTTAAAGCTCCAAAACGAGATGAGAAATCAAACCCTTGACTAATTTCTCTGTATGAATCCAATCTCTGTTAGATGCACGGTCAGGATATTAATTATAAGAAAAAAAGTTTCAACTTTGAATTTTTCTCTGCCAGTTACTGTACAGATGACCCAGAAACCATCAAAGTTATAGTCATACGTGAGCTTTTCAAGCTCTTATTCTTTGCAGATAAGGTCTTTCAGTCAGCTTATGGATTTTTTCTCCTTTAGGGGCATGGATTCGAATTTCTTTAAAATTATTCGTCTGGAACAGTATCCAAGCTGTATATTATGATAGGAAGTTGTTTGAATAAAAAGCATGAAAAACAAAATATCAGATTTCTTCGAAGGCGAATATAGCAACCATTTTCTTTCAACGCTTTCTTTGTTCTTTAACTTAAGTTGAAATAGTGATTTATTGAAATTCCTAGTTGTTGATCTACCATCTGCTTCTTTGCAAGTTCCGCAAGCTTCGAAGGCCACAATCTTTCTTTTGGAAAAATGCAGGCCCCTTGTTAATCCAAAATTCACGCATTTTTTCCGTAAACATTTCGTTAAAACAATCGCCAGGATCATGTGTAAATTTTTTTCTGGGGCCGAAGACTTGTTGATCAGGTAAAACAGTTGTCGGTGAAGTAGATGTATATTTACCATCGAGGTG
>JABUQX010040949.1:20000-35000 GCA_015478945.1 Trachelipus rathkii | reverse complement strand
TATATATATATATTATATATATAATATATATATATATATATTATATATATATATATATATATATATTATATATATATTATATATATATATATATATTATAATATATATATATAATTAATATATCCTAAATATTGATATTTTTGGTATTATTATACGGAAGGTAATTTCCAAAGGAAAGAGTCCCTTGGGAAATTAACGTGTTGCCTAAAAAGTAGGATGTTATGAACCATGAAACGATTTAATGAATAAAAGCAGAAAAATTATTTTCGGCAAAGGAAAAAAGGAAATGATAAACCTCTTATATATATATATAATATATATATATATATATATATATATTATATATATATATATAATATATATATATATATATATATATATATATATATATATATATATATATATATATATATATATAAATATATATATAAAATATATATATATATATATTTTTTTATATATTAAATATATTATATAGTATATAACAAAATATATATATATATATATATATATATATATATATATATATATATATAATATTTATATCACCCTTGGTTTCATTAATCAAACGATGTACTAATTAAAACTGTTTTATTTAATTATTGCACATATTATTATTTTCGAATTAAAAATCAATTTTTCAAATAAAAAGTCACTATATTTAAAACTATGAGAAACATTTTTCTCTTATTAATTGGATATGTAACACAACACGTAGAAATAAAAGTGAAATGACAAAAGCTTTCGTTCCATTCGGAACCTCTTCAGTTGTCTAAGTATATTCACGTGTTTCTCTTTTACAACTAAAATTAGATTTCTTCTTCTTCCAGAGGTTATTCTTGTAGTTGGTTGTGTTGGCAATTTTTATCAATTCTTAAGATTTTTTGGAACCGTATTCTTTTCTATAGTTTTGATGTCACATCCCTCTTCACTTCCGTACCCGTACATACAACTTTAACTATGCTAGAAAAATACATTTCCGACAACAACATACAATTATCATTCCCCTTCCCTATCTTATTAGATTTAATAAAACTATCATTAGAACAGTTTTTTTCAATTTCAAGACAATTTCTACCTACAAAAACATGGACTCAGCATGGGTTCCCCCTTGTCCGCTACACTCAGCAATATATACATGGAATTAACAGAACATTATCACATTTTCCCACTTCCAGATTTATACAATGAAAACTGGCACAGTAATGTAGATGATATTTTTGTTTCTTTACCCCATAACATAGATCCTAACAACATTCTACAACAAATAAACAATATACACCCCACCATACAATACACTCTAGAACAACCCACCAACTCATCCATACCCTTCCTAGATACACTAATATCTTGGCAAAATTCATTTCATTTAAACTTCTCTGTGTACCGAAAACCCACAGCCAACCCAACATATATACACTGGCTTTCATCACATTCAACAACCATAAAAACAGCCACACTCTCTTCCTTATACACCAGAGCCTTTAAAATATGTTCACCTATCAATTTAAAAAAAGAAACCAATCACATCAGAACTACATTTCAAAAACTACAATATCCCAACCACTTAATAAACAAAGCTTACAGAAAAGCTAAAAGTAATTACTACAACCAACACACACAGATCACACAAAAGACCCCAACAAACACTTCTTATCTCCCTATTCCAACAAAAACAATCGTTTCCCAGTGATAATTAAGTCAGCTTGATGTTTTAGTCAGTTTGATGGTACGTGGTGCGAAGAATGTATTTTTAAGTAAATCTACTGTTTAGGCCAATGGGGACCGGAAATTTCAGGTGAAAGTTGCTATTAAGAAAATTTTGAATAGAGTAGGAACATGGTTGAGAAACATGTTACAGCTGGCAAAGTGAGACAAATATTTAAATTCCAAGTGGAAGGACGACCATGATGAACAGAGGTTGAATACTCCGTGTATTCTATATTGTAATGAGGATAGTTTGCATCTAAGGTAGAGAGATCTGAAAAAGTTCTGAAGATTAAGGGTGTTATCGGTGGATTTTCTATAAAGAAAATAAAGAAGCATAAATGAATTGTTATTGAAGGTAGCGAGAATATCTAGGAAGGGTATAGAGTTGTTCAGCATATTTTTCATGGTAAAGGTGATATTGCGGTGTTGATTGTTAAGGGACTTTAAAATAATGGAGCATGTGCTGGATCTCGAAAGATTATAAAACAATGGTCAAAGTATCGTTTTGGAGATTTTTGAATTGAATATATATATATATATATATATATATATATATATATATATATATATATATATATATATATATATATATTATATATATATATAAATATATATATATACATATATAATATAATATATATATATATATATATATCATATTGTCAATTCAACACCTCTAAAGGATTCAAAAGATAGAAACCTGAAATCTAAAACAAATAAGTAAGTCCCCAAGCAAAGAAAGAAACTTACAAAAAATAGTAAGCAACGTCCTATATAAAACAAATTTAAAACAAAGCGCATGAAAAATAAAGATATTTCATCTGAGATTCACCAAAGACGTTATAGGAGGAAGACTTAAGGGGAGCACGTCGCGCGTCCAAAGCAATGAGATAACCTTCCATTGGGTATATATGGAGTGTTAGGGTATATCCCAAGGCACTCCAGTGCCCAATGGTTCGCGCTCATTTCCATATACTTATTACACTTGAGTAGGCTCTCCTTTATCACACACCATAAAACACCATTTACAGACAGAAATAATATTAAAAATAAAAAATGACAACCACACGACTAGCCTCGGAGAAGACAAGAGGGGCGACTTCCAAAAATAGCAATTCATCCCCCCCTCTCCCCGTCACCATTTGGGAGGTTGCGGCCTCCGGTGGTAGGATTGGTGCAGTCAAGGAATTGCCGAACTGTTCCAGCGCATGGTCTTTTTTTCATTAATTTATGTAACCGTCGCGATCTTTACTCTAATTACTACTTTTTTTTATTAAAAGTTCACACCTCACGGGCATAGCCCTATTCCAAGAGGGGAACGTATCTAGGTAATTTCTACCTAGGATCCGGACTAGGGATCGAACCCGGGCCCATGCCATGCGACTCTGTCGTCGCTATACCGATTGAGCAACGGTAGCAGCATCACCCCTCTTCCTCTATACTTCATCTCTTGATGTTTGAGTGTTCTGAGAGCAAATTTTACACTGTTCAGTTTTACTATCTATCCTCAATTTTCAGTCCAAGGCTATCGCTGTGCTTATGTGCGAAATGATGTTTGTTCTCGTGTCTGGGATTTTGAAATTTAATATTTAATCTTAAAGTTTTAATTATTTATTCAATTCAATACCCATTGATTGCTAAATTCTAGAATGCATTACAGATATATGCGATGCTTTATATACTCGTGCGAAATGCAATTTACATTTCTATTTATCTTCAATTACAAGTTACTAACAAGAAAGATAATTTCTAATTTAATTTGGTTCTCCCTCAAAAATTTTGACATTTTGTAAAATAAATAATTCAAATAATTAGTTTTCAGATAAGTCATAAAAAAGGTGAATCAAAGTCAATATTATTGCAAAGTCAATTCAAATTTAATCTTGAAGCAAAGGGTGTACAAAATATATTTTCCAGAATATATATACAGGTTTACAGAAGCATTAAAAAATCACTTTTCCAGAATTCAAAGTCCAAAATTAAGAAACTTACAATCACACTAACATATATATATATATATATATATATATATAATATATATATATATTAATAATATATATAAATATATATATATATATATTACAGATATTGTATAATTTATTTATCATATGTATTAATATAATATATATATATATGTATGTATGTATGTGTGTGTAGGTGTGTGTTTGTGTGTTTGTGTAGGTGTGTATGTATGTTTGTGTAGGTGCATCAGTGTGTGTCTGTGTGTAGCACATATTGTTTATGTTACTCTTACCTCAAATAAGGGCATTTGTTATTTGCGAAAAAGAAATCATATATTAAATTATATTCAATATAGAATGTAGGACAATTTTCATAACATTTCATGCTTTCCAAAATATTTCGCACTGGCCTTCAACTAAAGAAACTCAATTCGTTACTCTTTTGATTGTTCCTTCCTTCATCTCATTTTTTTAAACATATTGCCCTTTGTTAAGCTTACGGTGTGGAATTCATCCCTTGTATGCAAAGTAATTGTGAAAAGTATCCCTGTGAATAAAGGGTGCCAACCGTATCCTTGTGAACAAAGAGTGCCAAACGTATCCTTGGGGATAAAGGGTGTCAAACGTATAAGTTCGAGAGTGTTTGTAATTCCTTTTATATTATATTGATATAGTAAATGGTTTTCCGCTTTTTTTCCCTTTATTTCATAGTAATTAATTGTAATTTTACTCATAATATGCTAATTTCCTTCCTTAAAGTGCAAATTTAAAGTATATTTATTTAATATATATATTTAATATAAATATATATATTTAAAGTGCAAAACCTTGACCAATGCAAGGACTCTCATTAACTTGGCTGCATCCCTTAATAATTAATCTATTTCTTTAGACTCTTAGAGGATCAGAAATCCTTTGAAGCCATTTAATAAAGCCTCTTTGATTTATTGATTTAAATGAATATTAATATCAGTTATTAAATTTATGTAGCATGTTTTGACTCTCAGAAACTTTCTTTAAAACAACTGATATTTCTTGAAAAAAAATAAAAGGAAAAATAATGGCTAGTTGAGAGTTATATGTTATAACTATAATTAAGCTCTCTCTCTCTCTCTCTCTCTCTCTCTCTCTCTCTCTCTCTCCTCTCTCTCTCTCTCCTCTCTCTCTTCTCTCTCTCTCTCCTCTCTCTCTTCTCTGGCTCTCTCTCTCTCTCTCTCTCTCTCTCATATGTATATTCGTACTACTGAGGACTATTATCCATTTGTATTATCTAGAGCATCAGTGAGAATATTACACTTATGGGAACATATTATAAAACTTCTTTTTAATTTGTAATTGATATATATTAAATATATATATAATATATCTATTTATATTATAATAATAATAGTTATACTATATAATATATATAGGCTCAACTGTGTGTGTGTGTAGTGTGTGTGTGTGTGTTGTCTGTGTATATTGGTGTAAGTGTGTGTGTGTGTGTGTGATAAGTAGTTGAAGTACATTCAGTTGTTTCTTTCAGTCACAATTGAATGTTTCTTTCTTGTTTCTATTGTAATACAACATTATAATTTTTTGGATTTGTAAATTTTTTTTTTTTTTTTTAATATTTTATTTTATTTTATAGAATGCCACTGAAATGAATCTCCCCTCAACTTAAAAAACCATATCTACTCAACCCTATAAATCTTGAATTAGCCATTGTATCCTTTCTTTATTATATAGTTAAGTATATATATATAGGGTAGTTATATAATCTATACTTGTCATATATGTATATAGGTAATATATAATGTTATATATATTTATTAATATATTAATATTTAATATTATATATATAATATAGTTTATATATAATATATTATATTATATATAATATAATATTATAATAGAAAATGACGTGACAAGAATTTGTGAGATTGACTATGGTAATTCATTCGCAAATACGTTACCATTATTTCATCATACCATTTAATACCATACCACACCATGCCATTCAAATACTTTGTCTGTCATTCAACATAATCAAAATAGAACCTCTTTCACTTAAGCATTTTTTTTCAAAAGCAAATTTACACAAAAGGCTGGTGATACCTTGTTATATGGCTGTAATTTCACAGAAATTATATAACCTTATATCTATATGGAAAAATAATAATAATAATAATAATAATAATAATAACTAATATAATATAATATAATAAATATAATATAAGAAAAAAATAATATAATAATAATATATAATAATATAATAATAATAATAATAATAATAATAATAATAATAATAATAATAATAATAATAATAATAATAATAATAATAATAATAATAATAATAATTATAATAATAATAATAATATTAGTAATAATAATAATAATGGGAACGTATTCTCATTGCCAAAATAAACAATGAAACTACTTTTCACTTCATGAGTTATTAATATATGCATATTTATACAGTATTACATATTACGAAATTTTTACGTATATTTTAAAAAATTACAGCCGTTCAGACTTAAAAAAACTAAAGATAAAATTAACGATTATAATCATCAGCATTTAAAGTTTACATCATCGATTACTTCGGTCCCCTACACGAATGAATATGCTTTCATAAATTGTGTTTTTGTCCTGAGAAAAAAGCTTCTGACATGAAGGGCAAACCAAGTAGCAATCTGAGGATTTTTCAGCCTTTGATTGAGAATCTCGTTTGTCTTCGTAATTGAAATTTGAATTTGGATTCTCTGCCAAATACTTCCCTGAATGCATTGTAGAGCAACCAAGATTACCACACTCGTAACTGAGAATCGCAGAGGAAATGTTTTTAGATGCTATTGATCTTAAATCTGAGTCAGTGCAAGGTTGACTACAACTAGCATGAGGAATTATACAGATATTGGGAGAATTCCTGTTTTTTGAATCATTCTGAGAATAGTTTTGTCCAGAGGCAAATGACAAACTCGGGGAAACTCTAGAACATGACGAAAAACAGGGAATTGGTGATAAGGATATTTGATATCTTTTATCATAAGCTTGGTGATATTTGCTATGTCCATTGCCATTGCAATGACAAACACTGCTGTTTCCGTAGTTGTACATGTTATAAAAATTTTCGTTCTTTTTAAGATCTTCATAAAATGTTGGAGAGTTGTTCTTTCCATTTTCATTAGAGTGAGATTTTCTGACAGAATTAAGTTTATGGCTCGGAACAGCCCTTGCAGTTCTCCAAGGAGATTTCGGTGTAAGTCTAGCAGTACTGTTATCTCTGTCAGATAACTGAACCCACGTTGAGTTTACAATTCTTTCGTTGTTATTTACTTCACAAGAGTCATTTATAACTGTAATATTACTCTTTGATATTTCTTCAGGTGTTTCAGTAATCAATTGACTCTGCAAATGCTGGTGCTCAACATTTTGTGGATTAGTTTGTGATTCATTTGGAGGTTGGATATTAGAAGTTATAATGGGGTTTGCATCTGTCCCTAGAGCAAAGAATATAGCTCCAGGAACTCCTTGTCCATTTGCATTTAAAGCAAACGTTGTTAAAGATATTCCTGGAGATGATGAACGAGAAGATGTAGTCGAAACCGTCTGTGTTCGAGAAGATAAGGCAGAAGAAGGACCAGGCATAACTGTTATTGAAGCATAATTTGTATTACATTTATCATGATTGTTTGTAGCAATCAAAGACTTTGTATTCTGCTTCATTTTGGAAGCTGTTTTAATTTCCAAATTTTTCTTGCTTGTGGAACTACCATCCATCCCTTTATTCATGTTATACAAATCTACAGCTCTACTTGGGTCGTTATCGTATGAATTTATTTCATTTTCTTGAATCGCAGAACACTGCTTGCAGTTAACTTGCTTATCCGTGTTCCAAAACTTTTTCTCAGAAAATGATGATATCAGTTTACTCTCATCTGAAACGTTACCATCGCTTTCTGAATGATATTTTCCATTTTCTTTAGCGCTAACATTATCATGTCTTTTGTTTATACATTTGAATTGCGATTCTGTTTTATCAGTACAAGAACCAAGGTCACAAACAGAAGTCTTTAAAGACTCTGTGGTTTTGGTTAGATCTGAATCAGAAATATAATTATTTTTATTCCATTTCTTTTCATTTAATTTTTGAGCTGAGTTTTCAACAGGCTTTGATATCGAACAAGGGGAATTGCATCCATGTGATTCATGAAGTGTTGATGTTATGCCAATTTTATTCGAGGAAACATTTACAGGGGACGAAGGTTGACTAGATGAAGGAGACATTGGTAAAGCTGATGCTAATATAGATCTCGCTCTTCGCTTGGCTTTTCTTTCTTCTTCGTCAGTTCTTTTTATTGGAAGATGCTTAGGGCGAGCTCCCTTTGATTCGTAACAAATATGAGAGCTTTCTGGAAAAGCATCTCCCTTTTCCGTTCTTCTTGCCTTTCCTTTATTAGATTCAACATTTGAAGCTGAATGAGATTTTAGTTTACATTCTGAATTTAGTTCCTCACCTTAAAAAAAATTAAATATATATATATATAATATATACTAGTAATATATATATATAGATAAGAGAATAAATATAGTATATTAATATTAATATTAGTATATATATATATATATATATTATATATATATATATATATATATATATTATATATATATCAATGAGGTGCGTAGACCGGAAACAGAAAAGTTATAGAAGAACATGACGCAAGTCAAAAGAAAGCCCAGCCTTATATACCGCCTCCCTTATCCTTTTAAGTGAGAACTCGTCGCAGCAGAAAAAATCCACCCTAGAGTTTCACGAGACTGCCACAGACCCTCACTATGGTATCTCGTCATATGAGGGATTCATTCCCTGGACAAAGCCCACAACCATATGCCCTCACAAAATCCGCCATTCACTTCTAATATAACCCTTTTCCGCCTTAACCAAACTCGCATTCCTCTCCTCGGGTATTTCTTACTGAACTCAATTTACTTTTCTTCGATCTCCCAACCGGTAGATTCCCAAAAACACTCACCACTATAGCATCGCTAACCAGCGGACTATCATCCTCCTTTCCATATGATGCCAAACCATTCTCAATACACTCCGTTTATTTTCTCATTTACACCTTTCATCACAACCACACAACTCTTTAATGCTCATTCCTTCATTTTATCAACTCTCTCACACCTAACATCCCACTAAGATTGTCCATCTTGGCACACTTTACCTAGATCATACCTCCGCTGTTGCAAGACCAGTAAGCTGGTTACTATCTAGCATATCAGCCATTAACACTCATACAGATTAATTATCAAGATGGACCGACCCCTCAGCAAAACCACTAGTGTGCGTACGCAAAGACAATACTCATCCACAATAATAAGGCCTCCAAAGGATGTTAATGTATAGCGACACCATTCACAAGCACTTCACTCCATTCCAGCACAACCTGTTAACCTACTACACTCGTGTAAAATTATACCGCGGCTCCCTGTTGGTCATCCAAACAAAAAGATAGCATAAGTAATATTTAACTAGATACTTGTCCAGCTGGTCAACCTTTCGACTCCACAGAAAAACAGTTGCTAACATACCTCTCAGCTATCAGCACTGTTTCTCCCCTTCACAACACGAACTATCCCTAAACGTCTTTACCTTCTGATTTACTTTAGCTAGTATACCCCTCTTGTTTACATCACCCTCAGCTCAATATATCCCGTATGTGCTTACCAATCCTCTCAAATTCTCATCTTACATAGTCACCGAATAACAAACTATATGGGTTATTCAAATAATAATATAAGCATCGAGCACATTCCATTCTGTTCCATTCTCTACATCATTTTATAAACCGCCAACATTTCCTGAATAAGGCCAAGCTATCGTCTCCTTCCGTATCTAACATGCAATAGCGGAACGACCACGTCCTATAGACTACAATAAACTACAAGACCAACCTAACACATCCGACTTTTTGTGCCATCTACTCTCTCCATTAATATTAAACCACAGCTACTTCCCCTATCTCCTCTGTTATTTTGTTACACACGTTTCATATTTCTTGCGACTATAGTACTTAGAAGAGCGATTCCATCCAGTTGAAATCTACCACCGATCCACACCATATTGATCGACGGATTAACCCTGCCCACAGAGCTTTCTTATTACCTCGATACGCTGTCGCAAATCCAAAAAAAAATATAAATAGAAGGACTAACACATACACAAATTATTCTGTCGTTCTACTTCTATCTCACTTCGCTTAAGTCATTTGGGCAATGTAGAAACACAGTTTGATTCCCATCACCCTCTTTCCACTTCTAACGCACCCTTTTCTTCCCCAATTTAGTAAATCCACCAATCACATCGTCACTCTTGCAACCAAATACCAGCATAATCTTCCTACAACACCAACTAACACACTAATTCCCATATAGTTCCTACAGCTTCCCCTTTCAGCTCCCTCTTCCATCTATATAAAATAATATACTGCTTCTCCACAATCCCATGAACTATAACCTTCCATAAACGTTTTGTTACACAACTTCCAAATCCATTCAATCACCTATCTCGTCTCGACATTCTGCATCAGTTTACCAGTTAAATTCCATCTATTCCTGTAATACCTTGCTTCCAACTTTCTCGCTCTAGCCCAATTACCTCCTCGTCCTTTTACTAACTACCTCATCCACAAAGATACGTATTCTTTTCTGCCCCATCAACCAACAATATTCACTGTCCTCTTCATGTGCCAAGTATGCACATTTTCGAATTGTTTCTCTCCACACTCTCCATTTATATTAGTATTATATATTATATAGTATATAGTATATATAGTATATATATGATATATAATATATGATATATAGTAATATATAATATATAGTAATATCATATATATATAGTACATATATATATATTTATATATATATATATAGTAATTATATAATAGTATATTATATATAGCAGTACAAACCGAAATGACATTATTTCTAGGCCAATGATTGGCTGTGGAAATTATACGTCATTAATCCACCCTTTAAGCCTAACTTATCGTTCGCTGAGTTCGACTCGTCTTAATTTTCTCGCTTTACTTGTCTTTAACTCATTCTACTATGACTCGTCTCTTACTTATTACTGCGTGAATTCATGTACGCCATATGCTGCTGCAAATGGGTCATCGTTGGTAGTCACATCTGTCTTCAGTACTTACTTGAGATCTTCCTTATCCCTTCCTCAAAATTGTGACCTGCTTGGTTCTGCACACCTATGAGCATCAAACTTCTCCGTTCTTATACGTATTTTTCTTCGTGAATGAAGCTACCCCACCACGCCTTATTATCTTTCGTACAATGATTTATTTTCTGAGGAGGTATTCTTAGGATCGTATTCCTTTCAAATCTTGGTAACCCATAACCTTACTATCAGACTTATTCCTCTAACTCGTGGTTTCAAACTGGGTGCGTCCGAAATACTCAGGGGTGCGCGACAGAGTGTATGACAGGGCGTGAGCGATCCAGCAAATTTTGAAGTATGGCCTATAATAAGTACTAGGACATTTTAGAGCACAAGAGGATGTCCACGTTCTACACTAGGAAGCTTTTTAAACCCGAAAATTTTTACCTTAATATTATGTTTTACTAATGATTAAACCTTAGAATTGCAGAGATATGTCGAAGTGGCTGAACCTAACGATAGCCAAGGGAACTCTAAAGCAGACATTAATTTCTTCATTTTTATGAAAAAAGAGAGGAAGCTTTCATTATGTTTTACAAAACCGAGTTCTAATAATGCAGTGTAATGTTTTCTGTACAATAGTGTATTTAATTTATATTCTGGCAGATAATTTTTGAGGAAAAGATTAATTGCTTCTTACAACCCTTGCTCTCTTTAACTCCTAAAGGTGAATATCAGTCACTAATTAACATTCTGGATAGAAAATTATGAGTTTTGAAAGAAAAAACTGCTTGTGTTGGAGCCCACAAAATAACACAAGTCGAAAGTGTGAAGTTTCCTATTCTTGATAGATTCATTGTAGATAATGAAACTTAATATTGTCGGAAAAAGGACACTTATCACACACCGACAAATTTGAGAATTTATTAAAAAAATATATACCATTGTTGAAATATAAACTTCGATATTGCTAGTATACGTTGGATAGAACAGTTAGTGTATATAATATATATATAGTCTACTACACTTTGAGGTATGTTGTAGTATATACAGTAGTAAAGGCTACTAAGGTATCTCATATTAAATAAATATATAGAAAGTATATAATATATATATAATAGTACGGTAGTACTATATATTATAAATTACATATTATAAAGATAAACGTTTTTGTATAATAATTTATAATGTATAGGTATCTTATATGAGTATAGATAATATATGCTTGATATCTAATGTATAGCTCACGAGGCGCTTAGTAGTATATATTCATTATACTAATATACAGCATACTTAAATTATTCATCAGTATTATACCTAATATATATTCATATACTTATATTTTTTTTTTTTCATATATATGTTTTTTAATATAAGTTTATATAGGGTATATTATATTACTTATACTAGTCTAGGTACCTTAGGTGCGTATAGTATATAGTAGGTTAGTAATATAGTACTATAGCATACCATTCATCACGAACACATTAGATAACCCTATAAATTTACATTAAATATTGGTCAATTACTTTGATTGAGAGTTGGACTGAGTAAATTTATGTTCCGTATTATCATACCAGTTCTACAATGCTGTCTTTGCTCTTTTTAGCAGGCTATAGGCCCATGTGGAAAGGTTCCATATTTTGAGCCATCCTTTTAATAAGTAAAATTATTTTAAAGAGATAGGACTGAAAGATTTTGAACAAGAACGACAAAATTGTTGTTAGAATGACATAATGTTTACACGGAAGAAATTTAAGGTACTATAAAGACTGTAATTCTAGTTTCAGAGAAGAATATACGGACATAATTATGGTCAATTTCTAATGCCTACGAGGACATCCAAATTAATCTAACATGCCACTTTTTAGGACGATGCAAGTAGTCCTGAATTAATTGATGTCTGGTATATATTAGACTGAACCGTTCGCGTTATATGATATAATAGGGACTCACATCATCTTAATCACTAGATCAGCTTTTCATATTAATCGACAAAACATTTTTCTACCAAGAAATAATGTATCCCAATGAAGAGGATGTATCTTTAAAGCCATCATATACCTGATACCTATGTGTTTACGAAGAGAGGGAATCACTAGGATGATTCAAAGGTCGTCTTTCACTTAGGTAGTCAAGTTCCCAAATGAGAATGAAATAAGAGTTCCCGAAATTGTGATAGCTATGTATAAACATAAGAGAGTTGACATCCTTACCTTACGATAATTAGGGTTGAGCTTCTTTTCTAAGAAAAAAGATACGTACAGAAGTTCCTGTTCGGGTGTACCAATATTCTACCTAAGATAATAGGAAACGTATTATAACCTCTATTGAGTAACTTCGTAATTTACTCATAATTAAAAAAACTTAATAAATCAAAACCAAGTCTTAAACTTCATATATCTAAACCTTGAGGTGAGAGGGAATTCATACAATATTTGTAATGGAAAAACTGATGCCACAACTCTTCGTTATAAATAATTAATTTTTCTTTTCGAACGAGACCAAGGAAGTAGCGACGCAGTCATAAAAGAAACATCATTAAAATCCCCTCCCTAACATTAAAAATCTGAAAAAAAAAAGAATAAAAACAGAAAGGAGGTGGAGTATTCCTTCCTTTTACTCTTTAACTGCACTAGCTACAAGCTTCATACCTAAATAGGTATATCGAATAGATTAGGATAGTAAGGTTGACGGTTTTACCGTTTATCCGGCTTATCAAGGAATATGAAAATTGTTAATAATACTCACCCCGAGCAAAATCTCCCCCTCCCCATTATCAGCTTCATCATACAGGCTTGCTCCCATGCTGACAGTATCACAACATCCCACTACCAATGATCAATCTTCACAAATCAGTTCTAAATCAGACTACATCAACAGAAGTCCTCAATCTTCTGAATATGATAGTCAATCGAGCAACCATCTCCTCATAATTTATATGATCTTTAAACTGAACAGATAATGAATTACGAGAAAGAATTGTATAGGATATTAAATTCTGGCATCAACATTCATGAAGAACCTATCTTATATCAAGAAAGCCATACAAAAATTAATAAATCTTAAAGATTGGCATCATATGCATCATTATGTAAGTCAAGCATAAATGATTCAAATCTAACATCAGAGGTAAAGGTTGAAGTGAAAATAAAGATAGTTTCAAAAAGTATCCTTGAAGAAAGTTACCAAAGTAGAGTCGCAATAAGACTAGCTTTATATATTTTAAAAGATCATTATCATTGGAATGAAAATTCAAATCATTATTGACGGAGAAAAAGTCGAAGGATCAAATATTGTTGATCTGATAGTAAATCTCTTGCATGAGTGGAAGAAGAATCCTATTACAGGCTGGGCCGGTGTCAGACATGAACTTCAGGCTATTAATTTCCCCCGAACTTTAATCTTAAATTAACAAAGATTAGCTAATTTGGATAACACTGGGAACAGCCATTTTGTTGTCTTAGATCTGTGACTTGTTTTTGACCTAACTTTTGGCCTCTGAAACGAAAATAACCTCAGTTTTTGTCTATCACGTGCAACCTTTAAGCTACAGAACCCTCTTTTTGTCTCAATTCATACCAAAATGCTGCTTAAAAGAAATTAGAGGGCGAAAACTCACCAAATATACCTGTACACAAAAGTTTATTCAAACAAAAGTTACGTAAAGTTACTGCAAATTAAATTTCATCATAAACATATATTAAGTAAAAATTTTCGTTCTACAGCTTTTCCTGGAGGTAAATCTGTGGACATTCTCGCTCGATGCTCCAACAATAGTCAGCCATCCTAGTAATCACCAATTCTACCTGATACCGGCCTCCATTCACTTCAAATCTTGCTATAACGATTTTGCACTCGTGGCTGATGGGACAAAGATTTGATATACAAATGTGGTAAAAAGTACTTACATGCTCATGTTGCAACCAAGCATTTTGAAGCTCTCCAAGAGTTGCTGAACAATTTCGGTGTAATTCTGTGCTCGGGTATTTCCAAGAAAGTCTTTGACAATGTTTGAATGCCAACCAAGCATTCTTTTGAAGTTCTGTCATTGTTTCCATGAAATGTTCATCTTTAAGGAGCTGCCGAATCTGTGGACCATCAAAAACACCGCCTTTATCTTTTCCAAAGACAGGCTAGGAAATGTTTCGAAATGAATACTTTGAAACA
>JABUQX010040949.1:0-15000 GCA_015478945.1 Trachelipus rathkii | reverse complement strand
AATATTATTATATTATTTATATTATATATGTACCGATAAGTATATATTTATATAATATATAATATATAATAATATATATATATAAATAAAATATATTATATATATATATATATATAGTAATCAATATTATATATATATATTATATAATATATATTTATTGTTCTAATTTTGAATCAGTTCATATTTCTGAAAAAATTCTAATCAAAAAAAAATTTAAGTTCAGAAGTTAAGTAAGTTAAGTTTTTTAAGAAATTTTAGCCGCAAGCTTCTGGCATAATTCCAGAAGCTTGCCACTAAAGAATTTTCTTAAAAAACTATACTTAAAAACTTAAACTTTTCTGAACTTATAATTTTTGACTTAGAATTTTTTCAGAAAATATGAAGAACTGATTCAAATACTAGAACAATTACCATATATTATATTATATATATATTATATATATATATATATATACTATAGAAATATATATATATATATATATATATACCTATATATAATATTATATATATATATAAATATATAATATTATATATAATTATATATATATACGTAGTATATATATAAGATATATTATATATATTAAGTATATATATAGTATATATATATATAATATATATATATATATATATAATTAATATATAATATATATATTATATATTATTAACTTCATTTGAATTTTTGAAATGCAACCACTTGCGAAAGTCGCAGCCCCCCCCGAAAAAAATTCCTGGCTACGGGCCTGGATATCAATACACACCTTTCACGATACTTGTGGTTGAAAGATGTAAAAGATAAAAGATCTCAGACAATGGTTGAGGCTGTAAGAGAAATTAATTATAGATGAGGATGATGGGTATCCTAAAATGATTTGGACAGATAAAGTAAGCGAATTTTTAGGTAGAGAGTTTCATAAAATTATAAACATTCTCTTATAATAAAGCAGCTATGTTGATAGAGTTCAGCGTATGATCAAAGAACGAATTCATCGTTGCTTTACTAAGATGAATACTTTTAAGTATATTGATATGTTGCAGGACCTAGTTATTCTTATAACATCTTTTCACAGCACTATAAAAACTACTCCGATAGAAATGATAAAGACAATACCATCTACTTCTCATCGTCACAAAGTTTTTACAATTAAAGATAAATCTCCTAGGAATAAAACTGAATGACTATGCAAGAGTGTCTTAGAGCGATGACCTTTAAAAAGGATATGAAGCAGGGTGGTCCAAGGAAGTTTCTAAAGTAGAAAGCATTAGATAATTTCTCAGAGATGACTTAAATTATAGTATCTTGAAGATATAGATGTCGAACATATAAAAGGAGGATTCTATAAACAAGAAATTCTGAAAATACGGTTTAATCCTGAGAGTAACGAATATAAAATAGAAAAAATATTAGTCTCAAAAGGTAGGGGTAAAATAAACACTATCTTGTGAAATGGGTGGGATATTCTGCCAAGTTTAATTCAAAGATATAAAAGCTAGGGAAATTAAGAAACATTAATCAGTTGATATCGTAATCATGGAAAGTGTAGATAGTTTCTATTTAACTCTGCCATCTTCAGCTTCTATGGACCTACATCCTTATAATAAAGTCTCAGATTTCATAACCGAGTTAATGAACCCTATTTAGCTTGAAAGTGGGACTATGCGAGATGATATTATATGCATAAGTAGAGAATGTACCAGCAGTAAGACATTGGATGATGATTTATAGAATTGTAGATCATGCTAAAACTACATAAAAAAAATAAAAAACACCAGCAAATTAAAAAATATGACGCATAATGGTCAAGTATATTTCAATGAGAAATTCGTTCTAAAACAGAGATATTATAAATCAGTCCCCAATATTTATAGTTATTTAAACACGCGATTAGCTACAAGTAAGATGTGTCAAGATTTAATATACATTACTAACAACCCAGTTAACGAAGATAGGGTGCTAATTACCTTAAGATCTACCAAGGGTGTAAATTTAAAAGACCCTAATGTATTCATCATTCAAAGATCAGACTGGTTCCGTAGATGCGTATACGAGTGTGATGAGGTATTGGATCATGATAATGATATAGCGGATGTATCAAAACGATACATGACTGCTAAAGAGGAACATACAGATCAGTATGTTGTACAGCATTAAACATCCACAATCACTCAATATGGTATACATACCTTCTAGTTGTTCACTCAAGATGGGACCTTACATTTTCACTATATAGTCGAACATCAATATGTAGGTAATACTAAAGCCCCATTATTTATAGGGGTGGCGCCATTTTTTGCTTCACGCTAAGCCCAATTTTCCCCACCCCTTAAAAACAATGAAAATTCGAAATTTTGCAGCATTGACCTATAACACCAAACTGAGCTTTTTTTTATGACTTTTAAACTCGTTTCGATGTTTTTACGTGTCTGTGCATTGCTTTGTATTTTCTATTTTCAAATCCGATGTTTTGACATTTCTCGAAACTCCTCCTAAAAAATTTGGAAAACTTCAAACTTTAAATATCCAAAAATCGCCTTTGCTAATACGATTAAAAGATTCGAACAGAATTTTGATGACCCCATATTTGAGCATTGGTCGACTTCAAAACCTACTATTTTTGGTTTTCAAATGAAAAAATGGGATATTTTTTCTTGTTACTCATCTGCCATGAAATTTAGGACATTTGTATCGGAAAAGCATAGTTACTGCCTTTTTCATTGTATAGAAATTGGATTTGCTCCAAAACCCAAATTCATAAGATCCAAAATTTGTGGAAATTTTTTACGACTTTTTTGGATTGCCAGCTAGAATGGAATGGAAGTTTCCAAGCTGTCTCGCGAATTTTAACGAGCCCTTAAATTATGTTATTAAAGGATCGGATGTATATATCGCTCTTTTTTACTTTTTCAAG
Source organism: Trachelipus rathkii (assembly GCA_015478945.1). Classification (NCBI taxonomy): domain Eukaryota; kingdom Metazoa; phylum Arthropoda; class Malacostraca; order Isopoda; family Trachelipodidae; genus Trachelipus; species Trachelipus rathkii. The sequence goes on along the minus strand of JABUQX010040949.1, from coordinate 12,094 downwards.
CGTTTGAATTTTTGAAAAAGTGAAATATTGATATATATTTTTTTCAAATCATTTAAACATTTTAAGAAAGGGGACATTAGGGTTAAGTCTTCCTTTGTGAAATTTACATCTCGCTATCATAGTTTGTATATTTGAACTCCTCATCTTAATTGTAGATACGCAATTATACTTTAGAACGGCAAAATGATTTTAACAAGCGCGCAACCCATGGGGTTACGCGCTTTTTATAGGAATCTCGCAATTAATGAAGTAGGATGTATGAAACTGGAGAAGGAAACTGGTTTTGTATTCAACACTTCGCCTCACCGCATTGAAGTTGAACGACATTGGATTTCAGTCTATAGTGAAAAAATGGTGCTGTTTATCTCATGATTCTTTGATTTAAAATTTATGTGAGTTACATTTTGCATTCATTTTTAAAGCGTAATAAAGTAAATTATATAAAAACTATATCTCACCCTGTTCAACCCTCATATTCCAATTTATGTGGAGTCTTTTGTATTTATTATTTCATTTGAAAGGCATACGATGCCTCTAAGAAGTACCTCCTCAGAGACGAACCAGCGTAATAACCGACAGTACGGGAGTAACCTCTTCCACGAATAGGAACTACATAAGAAGGGGTCACCAAATTTGAAAGGATACACGTCTCTAAAGTACACTCCTCAACGATCGAGCCAACGGTACCGCACAGCAATGCGCGTACCTAAAAATAAAGACGAGCAAGAAAGACTAGTAAAAGATAAGCTTGCGAAAGATAAGTTAGGCTTAAGGCAAGGGGCGGGCCTTAATAGCGTCAAATTTCCAACAGCCAATCATTGGCCTCCAAATCCAATGTCACTTCTGTTTGTAACTAATTATATATAATATATATATTTATAAATAATATAATTAATATATAATATATATATATATATAGATATATATGCTATACGTATAATAGCTATTTTATATATATAAGTATATAATATATTTATATATATATATAGAGGCTATGACTATTATATTATGCTGCCGTGAACCCTCAAGTAGCAAAATTATATCGCAAGCTCCCGCGTGGCGTCATACTCACACGTTCATGCTCTCCGTACGTATACTGTGACGTTATGACAATAAACCCATAGGTTGAGTCTAATAGTATTTTTAAACCACTCTAGGGTAAAAATTATCATATTTAAAGCAATTATTATAAACTCAAAATTGAGTGAGGGGATACAACAATATTTTATATATTAAAAAAAACACCATCCAGTGATGCCAAATTTAAAAAATTTCAAGATATACTCAGTATTGAATGAGTGATAATAATTTATGTAATAAAACTAAAGTGAAAATTTCTTCAATTTTCATTTTAAATACAGTTTTAACTAGGTATCAAGAAGCTCTCTCTAATACTCTGTAATACGTACGTAGTACACTAAAAAAAATAATTAGAAGGACTAGTATATCATATTTCTCGAAGGAAAATTTTATAATAACTGTAGTATTCTTGGATATCTACATATCGAGGAGATAATAATTTTAGACGTCTGAATACTTACTTGACTGGTTTGGGAACTGCAAGAAATAGCTGTAATTGAGCTCTCGCTTTTTTCATGACGACCATGAGATTCGAGAGATTTTGTTGATGATTTGCTTGATATAGAAATTGGAGGAGAAAGAGTACCATTGCATTCATGGTTAATAACACAAGCTGGCGACACTTGGAGAATTTTTGACATAGTTGGAGAGGAATTGTTTGAAAACTCTTTGCTAACGCTGCTGCTTCTCGAGGCGCTGCTACTACAAAAGCTGTTATTGCTATTAAAGCTTGGAGAAATTCTAGAGGATGATGTTTCTAGTGGAACTAAGCTTCCATTTTGATGACGCAACATTAAATCCGATGGATCATAATTAGAAATAGAGATAACGTCAGATCCAGCAAAGCATCTACAAAGTTTAATTCGAGACTCGAGATCTCTTATCTGAAAAAAAAAGATAGGTTAAAATAATCTTTCGATTTTAAAAGTTTTCATCATTTCATATAATAACGTGGCTTATTTTCATGTTTATTGTTAACGTTACCATATATTTTGCTTCCTCCAATTCTCGCTGGGTTGTTCGAAGTTGAGATTCTGTTTGTATTCTACAGATTTCGGCGGCTTTTTTCTCGCTTCTTTCTGCCTCCCAGTCATCTCTATGTGCTTTGACCTAATGATATTTATATTACTATATATATATATATAGTGTAATATTAGATTAGTATATATATTATACTACTTATATCTATTACTATATATAATATGCATTATATATATATTATATTATATAATATAGATATATATATAGGTATATATACTTTTTTCTGTATCTAAATACTTATATATATTTATTATTAATTATATATATATATATATATATATATATATAATATAGTATATATCTATATATATATATATATATATATATAGTATATATGTTATATGTTATATATTAATGAACACTGAAACCTAATTCTATTAGGCAAACCAAAAGAAAAAATTGCTCTGTATTTAATATATATATATATATATATATATATATATATATTATTATATATATATATTATATATACATATATATATATATATATATATATATATATATTAATATAAGTATCATATATAAATATATATATATATATTAAATTTGAGGAGTTCCAAATGACACATCAATTATGGTGTTAGTGAAAGTAGAATAAAAAGTGCTTGGAGGACATTAAATTTCATCTAAACATTATTGAATAATTTGGGAACAAAAAATTTCATACAAAAATTCTAAATTTTGAGAATAGATTTTAGTTCCTTTTTATAACAAACAATAATATCTCTGCAGAAGCTTAAGAAATTTGCATCAGCGTACTTAAAGGACATAGAGGACATTGATTTATGATCTTCTAAAAATCAATTGGTATTCAAAGTTTAATTTTATAAACTAGACAAATTTATAATTAATTAACCTGCAACTGAAGAAGTTGAATGTGTTCTTCGTGTTCTTTCTGTTTTTTAGATATGAAGTCCCGGAGTTTTTTGAACTTCGGCACTGGTTCTGCCTTGCCCTGAAATATATATGATAGTATATATATATTAATATTGAATATAGGTTATATATATAATATATATATATATATATAATATTATAATTATATATAATATATATATATATATATACTAATATATATAGTATATATTATATATATATATATTATACTTAATATAGTTAGAAAGAGTATTTCGTATTACGCTAAAAATTTCTTCAATATTCCATTCCATATCTCAAAAACTACAATAGCTTACAGGGAAAAGGAATACCTTGCTGGAATGCTGGTTCCAATTTTAGTGCGAAAAAAAAAAAAAAAAAAAACTACAATACACAGCGAAAAGGAATACATTTTATGGAATCCTGGTTTTAGTTTGGAAATGTAAAAAAATAAAAAAATAAAAAAAGTTATTGTTAATTAATTATAATTTTAGTAATATGAATTAGAGAGCCCTTATTTAGAGAACCTTTTATTGTACTCGTTTAAAATAAATAGACTTTCCTCCGCAATTTTGCTTTTTTGTTTTTACTAAAGAATACCCCAAGGTATACCGCACGATGCAGGAGTCGGTCTCTCAGCCTTCACCGGGGAAACTACGGGGTAGACTAATTCCCCTCCGGGAGGTCTCCGGAACCCCCGCTCTTTGGTATTCTGGATTTCGCGGGTGTTCCTCTGCCTCCCCTACGGGTATAAAACGTTCCCCCCCTGGTTCCCCGTCGTCGACCCTCTACCATGCCGTTTTTATACCTTTACAAATCAATATATATAGTATTTATTTTTATAAATATATATATATCATATATATAATATATTATATATATATAATATATATATATAAAGATATGTATATATATAAATATATATATATTTATATTATATATATATATATTATAAATATATATATATATATTATATATTATCTCTACATATATATAATATATATATATATATATATATATATAATATATATATAATATATTATATAATTAGATAACTATATATATATATAGATATTATCTATATAATATATTATATATTATATATATATATATTATGTCCCCTCTCCTAAAAAAAAAATAGCAAATATTTATTTTATTTATTTATATTATTTTTTTTTACATTCCTAACTAAAATTTTACTAAGTTCCAAAATGTATATTCTTTCGCGTAGTTATTGTAGTTTTGAATATGATTTTTTTTTTTTTTTTTTACCATTTCCCACCTACTAAAATTGGACCAGCATTCCGCCAATGTATTTCTTTCCCTGTAGCTATTGTAGTTTTTGAGACATGGATTGAAAAAATAATATTTGCTGTTAATAATACATTCATTTTATATTATATAGTATAATATATATTATATATATATAAATATATATATATAAATATTATATAAACTATGCCCTAAATATATATATATAATATATATATATATATATGATGGAAAGACGTAGAACATCCCGAAGAAATGAGATTACCCTTCCATTGAGCATATGAGGTGTTAAGAAGCATAATATTGCTTCGCTTCATTCGCGCTCATCTTTACATCCTTCCTACACAGAAGTGTCCTTAGGTGTCAAGTAGGCAATCCTCTATTCAAACACCTCAACACAGTTACACATTGCATAAAACGTATCCTCGAAGAAGCCAAGATGATCAGCTTTCTATAATAAGCCCTTTAATCACCCTTCCTTCTATCAACACTCGAGAGTTAAAGGCCTCCGGTGTTAGGGAAGATGCGGTTCTGTCACGGAATTACCCTCCAGTTCTGGTATATAATCTTCTTTCTTCACTAATTTCTGCAATATTCGTTATCTTTACTAAGGACAGGGTCCAATATTGGAGCCAGAAGAACCCCATTTTAGCCCCACCAAAAAATGGACTTAAAATTCTTAATATTCAGCTAATTTTGATGGGAAAAGAAGCCGACGGTAGGTTTTTCTGATATCTAAAACGTTCTTTTCGGGTGTATTTCTGTGTCTGTAGTTATTTTTTTAGAATTTTCATTTTTCAAAACCTATGTTTTCGACATTTTGGGCTTCAAGTTCTACATTTTTTTTTTAAATGACTTCAAACCTGTAATATGCATAGATAGGTTCATTACCAACAAAATGCACGAAACAGTTTTTTGATTTTTTGAAATTTGTGCACAGCAATGTCGAAATTCAAAACCTACAATTTTGGTTTTTAAAATGAAAAATTGCTGGGTTTTTCCGATTTTGCGATCAGGTTGAAGTTTTCAGAGCATACGTAGTTGGGGAAGATACAAATTTTTTATTTAGATAATTTCTTTGTATATGAAATAGTTTTGGATTTGTCCTGGGAACAAATTTTCAACAAAAAAAAAATTTGAAAATTTAAAAAAAAAAAATTCTTTTGAGTATACAAAAAATTTATCTAAGTAAAAAAAGATGTATCTTGCTCGATTGTACAGCCTGAAAGGTTATGTGATCGGATAAATAGAAAAAAAAAATCAATATTTCACATATTAATGAATTGATATATTCATTTAGCGCAAAACTATCTCCAAGAAAATTTGAGGTCCAATGCCACTAATGTTGCTCAATCAGTAGAGGGACAGAGTTGCAGGGCAAGGGTTCCAGGTTTGATTTCTCGTCCGTATTATAGGTAGCAATTACCTAGAGAAGTTTTCCTCCTAGAATAGGGCAATGATAGTGAGGTACGACTAAAAAAAAAAAAAAAAAAAAAAAAAAAAAAAAAAAAAAGAAAAAAAAAAAAAATCGGTGGGGGTCGACGGAGCTCCCACCACGCCCAATTTTGAGGGTTTCTTCTCACCTCATTTTTTTTAAAGATCTAAAACTTTGGTTCTATATTTGAGTACGGAATAAAAATTCAAAGTGTTTTTTAAAGGCAAATAATGTATATAAAGTTAAATATATGTCGATTTAAAATTAAAAAAAAAAATTGCAGAGTGTTGAAATTAAAATTTCCATAACCAATTTATTGAATATTAAAAAAAAAAAAAATAAAGCTAATTCTCCTCCTTAAAGTTTAAACTCCAATTTCAACTTTTAAAAGCAGAAAAATTCTGAAATTCATGATGAAAAAAATTAAAGATTGCTAATACATAAATATACAGGGTGTCCCAGAAGTCGTGCATCATACAGCATGTGTTATGATTAAATAAATTATTATCTTTTAACATATCAATTTTCTTTTCGAAAACCTGTATGGTGCGCGACTTTTGGGAGGCACCCTGTATATATATATATATATATATATATTATATATATATATAATATATATATATATATATATATATATATATATATTATAAATATATATATATTATTATATATATATATAATATATATATATATATATATACGGATATTATATATATATATTATATATATAATATATATAAGAAATAGAAAATATTTATTTTCTAATAGGGTACATATAACTAAAATATAAAAAAGAAAACTATATATTTATAATATATATATTATATATCATATATATATATATATAAACTGTCTTATCATCAAGCTCTATAGAGAAATAGAAAATCTTATTATATATATATAGATAATCTGCTTTCATAAGCTCATAGAGAAATAGAAATATCATTTATTTATATATATAATATATATATATATATATAGTTACCGTATATATATATAATAGAAATATATTTATTTTCTAATAGGGTACATATATACAAAAATATAAAAATATATATATATATATATATTAATATATATAACTTATATATTATATATATATATATATATAATATATATTCAGTCAGAATGGAAAAAGAAAAATATGAAGAGCTAATAAATTAAAAAATTCTATAATATGTCACAAATAAAGAGGCTAAAATAAAAGTTTTCTTTTTAATACTCTTTATGGAAGAGAAGAAGTCAGGTCCTCATTTTGATCCGCTATTTTTTATCTTTTTTTACGTTTATAATTTCCCACTCGGAAGTATAGTCAGTATTTGAATTTTAAGCCTCGGTGTTAATGCAATCTCTCTCTCTCTCCTTATATATAATATATATATATATAATATATATATATTATATATATATATATATATATACTATATATCCTATACTTAATATATATTATAATATAGGTATATATATTATTATACTACTACCGTATTATTCATCTCCTTGAGTGTATTATAATATCATCACTATATATATAAATAGCCATATCATATATAACCAGTATAATACAAAATATATTAGATATTAATCATAAAGATATTAATTCTATATATTTACTATTGTATAATATATATATATATACTCACTCCGGGGTATTAGCTGAGAAGTAGGTGCTATAGTAATTCGCTTAAGGTCATTCGCAAAGTATAATAGAGTATGGTAGCAGGGTAGATACTGAGTGAAGTAGTAGTATAACGGTGTAGTAAGGATAAGTAGTTATAGATGAGGGTATTAGGGGGATGATCTAGCTATCATAGCTATACGGCACAAGTAGTGATATACGGTAATTATTATTGAAGGATAAGTACACGATAGTTTGTATTAAGGTAAGGTAGTGTTTGTATGGTGGTTTTAGATATAGAGGGTATATATTGGTATATGGGAGAAGGTGATAGTACTATAATTATATGAGTATAGATATAAGGGAGTAAGAGATATATAGTATCACTTGTTTATTGATACCTCCTCCGGGTTGTGGCAGAGTGTCGAAGCCTCTTGCCAAATTGCACCAGGAGCTGGGGAGTGAAGTCGGAAGTTCCGAAGCAAATCAAAGGATGCGACATGTCCCCGGATACACGGTATTAGAAAGGGTGTGAAGTGCCAAAGAGATGTTGAAAGAAGAATGATTGCGAAGAGAAGCTGTGCTCCAGATTTAGAGAGTGGGGCGTACATAAAGACTAAGCAAAGACGGTTAAGTTCTAGAGCAGAAGTTAGGACAGAGGATGATGAGACTGAGCGGAAAAATGAGCCACAAGAACGTCTCCTCAAAGAGGTGAATACTCGGAATAGCGAGTCAGAGAGCAATTTCCATTTAATAGCGATACTATATTATGAGTGATGCACGTTCGAGGCTTGAAAGAGATAATTGATTGTGTGAAGAGATTAGCGAGATGCGAGTAGCCATAGCTTGTGAGCGCGTGTCGAGGGTATCAGAGTAGGAGTGTGAACCACCCAGTAGTAACATGGGATCGGGAAACAACATTTTGGCCTGGTCCAGGGACCAAAATATAGATATATATATATACTTATTAGAATAAAATTATAAGTTGATATATATATTATGGTATATAGTATATAAAGTTTGATAGTAGTTATAGATAGTAGGAGTAGTATATATATATGTATAGTATGGGAGTAGTTATATGGTAGATAGTATATAGTATGTATATAGTAGGGTTATATGGGTAGTATAGTATGATGTATTAATGGAGTATATATAATAAATATATATAATTATAATTATTATATATATATACCCCTCGAGAAGGGGTGCGCCTCGTACGTGTCTCCCCCTTAGTTTTGCCCCCCTTTTGGCCCCCCTTTAGGGTCTTAGCCCCCTTTTTTGATGTTTTGACCTTGATATTTTACCTTATCAGCCATATCAAGGCCAAAATTGACCATTCGTAAAGTTTCGTTAGGGATGAAGTCGAGTTAGCAGTACCTGACCCGATACCTCTTAGGTAACGTCTAACATGATGTTCATTTAGTACCTGCTGTATGGACCGATCACTACTTGAGATTCATTTATTACCTCCCCATTCACACCTACACCTACACACACACAACCACAAACACACGGCTACGTATACACACACACACCACACACACACAACACACACACACACACACACACCCGCACACCCAGGACCTACGTGGGCACGCCGAGAGCCCGCTCTGGCACCCATCACCCAGGGTGTTGCCCCATGACTACACCTACACCTACAGCCTACCCTATATCCTACTCCTACAGCTACACCTACACCTACACCTACACCTAGCCTACACCTATCCTACACCTGGCCTACACCTAGCCTACACCTAGCCTAAACCTACCCCTAAATTCTAGCCACACCTACCCCTAATCTAGCCTACACCTATCCTACACCTGGCCTACCCCTAGCCTACACCTAGCCTACACCTAGCCACAACCTACCCTAATCTAGCCGCTACAACCTCAGCCTACACCTACCCTTAAATTAGCCTACACTAGCCTACACTTAGGCCACCCCTAGCCTAACCTAGCCTACACCCAACCTATCCTACACCTGAACTATCCTACACCTCTCCTAGATACATCACACCTACACCCTACCACACACACATACACTATACACTTGCATCTTACAACTATATACTACACCACACACACCACGTATCGTCACTTTTTAACATACATCCACTAACAAGACCTTACACATACCCATAGAACACTTACCACTCACGTGAACTTACACACACACACCACACACTACACACACAAACACCACAACACACATCACACACACACATCACACACACACACCTCGATACTCTTGAATGCTCTCGATATTTTGATGCCCAAACTTTGATGCCTCAACTTTAAAGGCCTCACTTTGATGCCACCTTTGATGCCTCCAGCTTTGATGCCAGCTTTTATGGCTCAGCTTTGATGCTCCAGCTTTAATGTCTCTGATCTTGATTTGGTCTTCACTTTTGATTTCCTCGTTAACTTTGATGCTCAACTTTGAAGGCTCAGCATTATTGATGACTCATTCTTGATACGTCATCTTTGTCGGGATTCAACTTTGATGGTTCACTTTATGACTTCAATTTATTGATGTTCAACTTTTACAGTTCCAATCACCATTATGATGTGTCTCAATGAGTGTTCTATTTAGTGTTTCTATGAGATATGTTACTGGGATATTCTACTGGGATTAAAATTGCCAGGAGAGTGCCACATGAATTGCCAATGGAAGTGCCAGTTGAAGTGCCAATGAGAGCCAACGTGAGTCCAATAAGTACCAAGTGAGCCACATATGCCACTGAGTTGCCAATTTTTTTCAAGCCTTTTCTAGCCCCTCCCCTGCAGCCTATGGAAAGCCCTAATATTGGTCTACCCCTAGTTATAAGGTATGAGGAATCAATTGTGTATATTATAATGTAGATCTCCTAGATGAGTTAGCTTTTTCTAGCCTAACCTGATCATAGAACAGCCCTACTATTGGTGCCTTACCCCTAATATAGGTCATAGAGATTCGCTAAATGGTGTATATAAGTTGCATCCTGCTTCCTACTAAGAGTAGCCTTTTTCTTCCTTTCTAGCTACCCGACCATAGTAACCCCCGTCCCGTTTCCGCCGCGTTCCGCACGACGCATTCCCCCCCCGCGTGCGCCCGCAAGGCGCAATATTCCGTCGCTAACCGCCGCGCGCGCCGCAGCGCGTAACCGTCCGCCGCCCCCGCAGGCGCGGTAACCGCGGCACCCGCAGGCGCAATACTCCCGCACGATCGATAAATATTTCATAGTTAAGGCATGTAAACATTCAAAGAATTGAGTAAATTAGGATTCATCCATTTTACGTCATACGTTAAAACATTTTTATAAAAAAACACTTACTTGACACCTAGCAGTAAAGCAGTTAAAATCAAAACTCAAAATGCCTGAGCAAACAGAGGGGCTTATTAAGGCTTTGTTTACTCAAATTACTGCTTACTGCCTTTATCTGCATTACATCATACTATTAATAACATGTTTTCTTAATTATATTTTCTTTTTAATATCCATTTTAATTATAAATTTTAAAAAAGTTGTTACATAATGGTTAACGACAAAACTCTTGGAATAAAATTTTATTTCAGTTACAATTCTTCGAATTTTATTTAAAAATATATTAATTAAAAACCTTTAAAGCAGTAAAACAGTAAATCAATAGTGATTGGCCTTATAAAAAGCAACATAAGGGATTAGTGATTAGTTTTATCATGCTTTACTGCTTACTGCTCTTACGCTATTATCTCTTACACATATTTATTAACATATTATTTATTATATTATTATATTTTAATTTTATTATTTATGTTTATTTTAATTAATTATTTACTAATTTTATTATTATTTATATAATATTTACTATATCATTATTATTATATATTATTATTTATATTATTATTATTAATTATTATTTTTATTTTTATTATTTTTATTACTTTTTATATTATTATATGATTATTTTAAATTTTTATCTTTTATTATTATTATTATTATTTATTATTATTATTTTTATTATTTGTTTAATAATTTTCATTATTATTATTTTTATTTAATTTTATCTTATTTTTTAAAAATTGTAAAGGTAGAAAAAAAATCAGTGAAATATAAAAACAATTTTTATAACCAAAATGACAAATGTATTAAAACATATACTTTACAACCTTAAAGCAGTAAAACAGTACAACAATAGCGAATTATGCCTGGCCAAACAAAGCTTAGAAGGCATTGTTTTACTGCTATGCTTTACTGCTTACTGCTTTACTGCTTACTGCTTTACTGCCATTACATCATATTTCTAATATTACATCACTAAATTATTAAAAAAACATTTTATGTTTCTTAATTATCATTACATTATATTATTCTACCACTGTTCATAGAGCTCAACTAACTGTTATTATATTTTCATTATATATTATCATTATATATTATTATTATTATATTAATTATATATTCTATTATAATTATTATTATTATTATTTTTTTATTATATTATTCCTTAAAATGCTGCATTTTAACTTCATGACTATTATTATCATCTATGTACGCACTGACATTCCAGCACGAAAAAACACACAACAACAACACACATACACACCACCACACACACACACCACGCACACACACGCACACACACACCACACACACACACACACACACACCACACACACACACTCACACACACCCTGTCATTAAAATATTCACTGGGGTTAAACATAAAAATCAGTTCTTTTTATGTACATAACATAATTTATTAAAAATTTTTGTTTTAATTTAAACAAGCACATTTATATTACTCCTTCA
>JABUQX010040948.1:22500-34850 GCA_015478945.1 Trachelipus rathkii | reverse complement strand
CGAACACTTCCCCATGGGGACCCGACGGCCCCCCAACGATCCAGAACCAAGCTATAGGATCGGTCCAAACCCCTGCTGGGCCTAATGCCGCTCAACAACAAACAAGCGTCCTCACAGGAGGAGTTATGGGAGGAAACACCAACGAAAGTGCTCCAGCAGGACAGAATACCTCAAATTATGGGTTTTTACCAACGGGGACGATGCCCCAACCTCTCTATTATACAGGCATGCCACCTGGCAATTACACCATGCCTAACCAGTTCCATCCTTACCCTGGAGCATGGCAAGGGTACCCCTTTATGCCTCCACAACCAATTGGAGCACCCTATTACCCAACTAATCTGTTTAACACCGCTTTCCCAACGATTCCCGAAAATTTGAAATTATTTGGCAAACATCTTAAGACAAGAACATGGAAAGGAATCTTGTACCCAGACTTCGTCACTTCTTTGAATGAAAAGTTAGATGCTTTAGGCCCATTAACTGAAAGTCAAAAGATCACTTTTGCAAAGTTATATCCTCAGATCAGAACAGCGAAGCTAGAAAGTACGTTCTTAGAGATAACTCTTTCTCAAAATTTACCAGATTAGAAGACTTTCTCGCCCAGTTAAAGATTTTTCTACAACCGGAAGATAAGAAAACCGTTTTCGACTTAATGTTGGACTTTTTAGAATATAGAAGGGAGAGAGATTCAATCTTTACTGACTTCGTGTTAGAACTAAAAGATCGACTAACGAAGTATCAGAGCCGCCTCCACGATCTGGATGATAAAGCAATATTCAACTCTAGGCAGATAAACCTATTGGTTACAGGGAAGATCATTCAAAACGTAAATGAAAGAAGAGATGGAGAGAGATTACGAGAGAAGATCCTTAGGGTATTTGATACAGAGATGAGCTTAAATGAATTGATCGAAAAGTTATCTCAAATTTCCAATGGAGCTTTATTAAAAGATGAGAATAGAAGGCCAAATGAGGTCCGCACCACTAGGGTGTTCCTGGCCCAAGAGGAATCGGGAGGGAGACAGAGGGTTGGAGTTAATAATTCATACAGGGACAACAGGGAACCATTTAAGCCAAGGTATGAGGAGAAGGGAAGGGAGGAGGTGAGACCCAGCTACACTCCTCAAAGGAGGAGAGATGAGGTAAAATCGAGTAATACTTTTCAAAAGAAAAGAGAAGACGTGAAGACGGGGTATGGTATATCGAAGTTTAAGGGCTCCTTAAAGAAGATGTCAGCCCAGGAGTTAAAAGAACACTATGTGTGCTTCTTTTGTGAATCAGTGGGTCATTCGTCCCAAGCATGCCGCTGGGAATGGCCCTACTGCCGAGAATGCATGGCATACCATCGAAGGGGGTCGCAACCTAAGTGTAGAGGAGCACCGCCCTGGAGACCTACCCCAGAAACCCCACTGATGTTCACTCCATACAATAGCAAGATCGATATGGAAAAAGGGGTAAGAGCGAGAAAGCCAGAGTCTTACAACCCAGACAGGCGAGGGCCCAGGACCTTTTCCAAGAAAAGGGAAGGGTACAAGCCTCCAGATGGGAAAGTAAAGACTAACGCGAGAGTATATATGGCTGAGAGCCAGCCAAGAGATTTTGAGGTGAATGAAGAAGTGGAGTATGGTGATGAGAGGTATGAAGGAGAACTTTCTCATCCTCAGGATAGGATAGAGAAAGGAAATTTTTAGAATCGGGCGAAGAGAGGAGACGTGTGAGAAGAAAGTTTAGAGATAGAGCGAAGAAATGGGAAGCTAAGGAGAAAAGAAAAGAAGTCGTACAGCAATCTTTTAGGCTGGGACGACACTTTTACACGAATGTTTACCTTGCTCCATCTATGAGTAGTAGGGAGGCGAAGACCAAAGTTTTGGTTGACACCGGATCTAGCGTTAGTATTGTCACAGCCCGACGGCTCAAACAATTGGAAAAAGAGGGAAACTTTAAAGTACCCCTCCGTAAGACCGATTTAGTAGTACAGGGGGTGAACAATAAGCCAACGGTATTAAAGGGAGAAATACAGTTATATCTTCGCCTGCATGAAAGACATTACCTCACTACATTCCAAGTGAGTGATAACGATGGAGAGAATAGTTGGGATATTCTTTTAGGTAGCAACGTTTTGTCTAACATTCCCATAACTTTAAACTTCTTTTCTGCAAAAATGTCTATCAAGGAAGATAGAGAGGTAGACGTTCCGATCTTTGCCGATCCACAAGGAATTTATTTGGTTAGAGAATTTTCTGATGGGAATCTTAAAAGAATAAGAAACCTCAAGAAAAAGGAGGAGCAGTTACCCCAGGCCCGAGGGCCTAGAGGGGAGAAAACTAAGGATTCGAACCAAATTTTCGCTAAACCACCCGCACGTGCTGCGGATAAGCATCTTTTTCCTAAGAAGGCCGCCTTGCCAGTTAAAAACGTACGCAACGCGGATAAGCATCTTTTTCGTAGGGAGGCCGCCTTGCCAGTTAAAAACGTACGCAACGCGGATAAGCATCTTTCGCATAGAGAGGCCGCCTGGTCAGTTAATAACGTACACGCCGCGGTTGAACCTCGTTCCTATCGGAAGGTCGATTTGTCTGTATCCCAGGGGGGAAAGACAGCCTCTTCAGTTCGAAATTCTAAACACGGAAAAAGAGATAGGGAGATTGCCTTGAACGGAGAAGCTCATATTGAGACAGACAAGGTGAAGAGAGGAACAGGGTGGGAAGTAGCTAATCCCCCCTCAACTCGTCACAGCGCTGATCAAACTCAAGCACACCCCCTCGAATTTGGAAGAAAATTTGGGCCAATCCGAAGATTTGGAAGTTTCGAAGAGCAATGACCATGGAGAAGATGGTCATTTGATGATGGATGAAGAGGTTAAGATAAATTTAAAGGTAATCGAGAAGATTGTTTTGCCTAGTCAATCATGCGGATATCTAAAACTCCGACCGGAAACTCAAGATGATTTCGAACTGGAGCGAAAGTGCATACTGACACCAGCTTTCACCAAAGGACCATTGTACGTCGCGAACACAATTAGTCCAGTGAGGGATAACACAGTTATCCTCAGTTATATAAATTTGAGTGACAAATCCTTTTATCTGAATAAAGGTGTGAATCTAGGAGAAGGGTATCCGATTATTAGCGAACCAATCAAGAAAGGCGCAGACGGAAGAGGACACCAGAGAACAGTTTCTGCTAATGTAGCCACCTGCTCAAAAGGTCTTACGAAGACAGAGTTAAGGCGAGTGTACAAAGAAATCATTGAAGAGAAGATGTCAAAAGAAGATGCGGAGAACTGTCTTCTCGAAAAGCCAGAGTATCTGGAGGAATTACTAGAGCTCCTCATGGACTACCATGACGTATTGGCACTAGATGATGATGCTGTCCCAGTCTGTCCACTTCAAGATTGAGCTGTTACCTGATGCCCCTAAGGTCATCTTTCGTAAACAGTACCGATTACCGCACAGATATTTGCAGGACATCGATGATTTCACCGATTCCGCGCTGAAAAAGGGGTACATCAAAGCCTGTTACAGCCCCCACTCGTCTCCGTTACTGGTGGTGGCTAAAAAGAACAGCACAAAACCAAGAGTGTGTTTGGATTACAGGTACCTCAACTCCCACAGCATTCAGGACGTGTTTCCTCTGCCTTCAATCGACGAGATTTTTACATCCCTAGGGGGTAATACTGTATTTACATCTGTAGATTTATTGGATGCATACAATGCTTTAGAGATAGAAGAGGAGACGCAAAAGTTGATGGCATTTAGGACTAGGAAGGGCCTCTGGTGTCCCACTCGCTTAATGTTCGGCCATAAGAATGCTCCAAGCATTTATGCCCGCACGATGACAATGGCCTTGAATCATCTCCTAGGACCTGTAGCACAAGTCTATCTAGACGACGTATTGGTGCTAGGAAGGAACGTGCCCGAACACTTTGAAAATTTGAAGAAAGTGCTCACTGCTTTCAGAGAAAATAAGCTAAGAATAAAACTGTCCAAATGTAGCTTTCTACAATCATCAGTTTTATACCTGGGATTCAAGATGGAATTAGCCCGGATCCGGCCAAGGTGGAAACAATGAAGAGTTTCGTCCCTCCTACGAATGTGAAGGAGACACAGAGTTTACTTGGTTTCTTTTCTTATTTTCGCTTCCTCATAAAGGACTTCGCCGCGGTAGCACAACCTTTGTACGATTTGATAAAGAAAGATGTCCCTGCTGGACGAAAAAACAACAACAAGCTTTCGACACTTTGAAAGAGAAATTAGTGGTGCAGCCACAACTAACTTTCCCTGATTACAGCAAGGAATTCTTCGTGAACACAGACGCCAGTAATTACGGGATCGGAGGAGTGTTGTACCAACTGACAGATGAGGGAAAAGAGAAACCACTCTCTTTCGTGTCCCGTACACTCAGAGGAAGTGAGTTGAACTATGATACGATCGAAAAGGAATGTTTAGCCGTGGTGTTCTGCTTGCAAAAGTTTAAGAACACCATCTTCGGCTATAAGGTAACTATCATCACTGACAACCAACCTCTCTGCTTTATTTTTAGAAATAAACAGCAGACCGGCCGGTTAGCTCGGTGGAATCTCTTAGTAAACAGTTTCTCACCCACCATAGTATATAAAAGAGGAAAGAATAATGTTGCCCCAGACTATCTGAGTAGGCATCCGGCATCTAATGTGTTCCTGGTTAAGGAAGTAGAAAGAACAGATAAGTTCCCTCGAATAGATTTCGCTCTGAGTCGGGAAAATTTCATCAAAGAACAACAGAAATGTCCCCGTGTAGGAAAATTGGTAAAATGGGCCGAAGAGAATCCCAGAACACACCCACACATCTTAATAAAAGGCATCTTACATTACGCTGTGGAAGCAAAACCTTATCTTGTACATGTTCCGGATAGTATGATTTACAGTGTGATAGACCAGTGCCACGCTTCACTAGCTAGCGGACACGGTGGTCAGCAAAGAACTGAAAAGAGAGTAGAGGAAAAATACTATTTCCCTGGTATTCAAAAGTTAGTTAAGGAATACTGTAGTCAATGTGTATCATGCGCTAGAACTAAGGGTCCTAGACCCCCTGTAGCAGAGATTAATAGATGGCCATTGCCGTACACACCTTTCTCACGCGTTCATGTTGACAGTATTGGGAAATTGCCTTCTTGTACAGGATCAGGAGCCAAATACATCTTAGTATTTCGCGACGTTCTAACACGGTATGTTGAATTAGTGCCTTGCAAGACTAGGACGAGCGAGGAATGTGCCAGAGCACTGCAAGAGAGGGTTATGTAGACATAGTGCCCCTCAACTGCTTGTCTCTGACAATGCCTTGGAATTTACGAGCCAGGTGTTTAAAGACTTATGTAAGGCGTGGAGGATAAAGAAGATAGAAATTTGCCTTACAAAGCCTCCCAAAATGGTGTTGTAGAAAGAATAAATGCTGATATTGAATCTTTCTTGCGACACTACGTGAATGCAAACCACCGAGATTGGGATAAATACCTGAGCTTTGCCCAAATCGCTATCAATTCCGCGTATAATCGATCTATAGGGTCTTCTCCCCACTTCCTGTTACATGGTTACATAAAGAGGCTCCCTTACGAGATGCCTGATTATGTATCACCTTTTGTGAATAAGACAGAGAAAATGAGATTCATTTCAGATGAAGTAGACACGATAGTAGAGAGGATCGATTATATAAGAGATTTGGCAAGAGAGAAGTTAGAAGCGGAAACCACAAAAACTTTGGAGCAACAACATAAAAGGGCCAAGCAAAGAGAGTTCAAAATAGGAGATTATGTTTTCGTTAGAGCAGTTAAAAAGCCCCATCAAAGTTCGAAGTTATGTGCCAAGTTTGACGGGCCATATATTGTCCAATGTTTGAGAGGACCAAATAAACTGATGGTTGTTTAGAATCAGGCCGAACCTTCCCAGTCCATGTGGACAACGCTAAGGTGATCCCGGCAGAAAAGTTCACCGAGTCACATTTTGACTTTATGAATGATGAAGTTTGGAATCCCCACGCCGTGGAAGAAATGTTAAGCTCCAAAGAACAAAAAAGGGAAAGAATTGAAGACAACGGAAGCGACCCAGGAGTCCTTCAGAGAAAATAAGAGGAGAGAGGAGAAGAGGAGGAAGAAGACGAAGGAGCGGAAGAAGACGAAGAAGCAGAAGAAGAAGACGAAGAAATAGAAGAAGTAGATGAAGTGGAAGAACTTCCTCCTCCCACAGATCAAGTGTCTTCCCAATATTCTTTCCAAATTCCCATAACGCCACAAATTCAGTCCGGACACAGCTACTTTCCAACTCCCCACCCCCCACATCAGCAAGAATACTACAACTCTTACTCTATCCCCCCACCTCAGCAGGTACCGAGTAGTTCAAAGTATTGGAGCCATCCAGTGCAACAACCGACCCCGGTGGAACCCGTAAGAGAAAGTAAACCCGTGGAAGAAAGAAGATTTAGCGATGAGATTGTAGAAAGAAGAAGATACAGCGATGTAGTCGTCGGAAGAGCACGTCCAAACAATGAATTTAAGTGCTCCCTCCAAAAATTGACTTCCCAAAGACTCCCTCCAACCCTGCGGTTCGGAGAAAAGAGTTTAGACCATCTTTATCCCCTATTCAGCAAGAGATTTCCCTAGAAAACCCTGTTCAAGAAATTTCTCAGGAGCCACCAGCACACGAAGGTGAGGTGTATGGAGCCTATGGTGGAGCCCCTCCAAGAACAAATTCCCCTGTGAAATCTCCAATTTCCCCAGTGAAAGATGGCCACTACCCCATTCCCCCGGTCGTAGATTCATCTCCTAAGGATTTCATCCCAGATAACAGAAAACAGGACCCTTCTTACCGGCCCCATAATCTGTTCACTGGTCCTAGAGACTCTACACCCCGAGTTACCCGAAGTCAAACAAGGATGAAGGAACAAGCTTTACAGCAACAGCCCGAAGCAAGTGACAACACGGAGACTACAGCGAAGACTCCTGTCCAGCTTCCGCCTGTCGAATTGGATTTGAACAAGTCCGTGGAGGGAAAACTTGGTATTTGCCTCCTGGTTACTAGTTCATCCCAATTTTGTATATACTTTGTATATTCCTAGAGTTAAGAGAAAATTCTTTTAGTTTGTAGAATGAATTCTTCTTATTCTGTTAGTCTAAGAAGGATACTTTTAACTTTAAGTGAAAGTACATTTCGCTTCGCGTCTGTACTAAATTTTTTTTTCTTAGTTAAGAAACACTTAGTGGATTAGGAAAAATATTAGACTGGATTAGTTGACGATCGTCATAAATTTAAGAAAATTAGCTTGGATTAGTAATTATTCTTATAAATTTAAGAAAATTAGTCGGGATTAATACATATTCATAAGAACTCTAATCTTAGAATTTAGATGTAACTTCGATAGATCTTAGAATAGATTAATTCAATACTAGTTTTTACTCATTTTTTATAAAAAGAAACCTTTTAAAAATATGTTTCACTCTCAGAATAAGGGGGGGACAGCAATTTTTAATACAAAAAATAAAAATACAAAATAGAAAACCCAAAAAACTTTTCTATTAAGAAAACAAAAAAATAAGTAATGAGTAAGTAAGTAAGTAATATAAAAACTAAATTAGTAAGTAAGCAACCAAGTACTAAATAGTATATAACGTTAAGTTTAAAAAACTCTTACATTTAGATTTTAATTCTACTAACTCGATTATAGTTAAGAAACCAGTTAGTTTAGGTAATAAAACGCGAACGCTTTAACTAACCAATTAATTTTAAAACAGTTATTAAACATAATTAGGCGACCTTATAATTCATCACGATAAGAAAAGTATAAAGTATAAATATTTCAGAAATGAATTTCGGAATACCAGTTTTGTTGCTACTCATCATCGTATCAACATGCCAAAGCAATCTCATAAATGAAAAAGAAGAAACAAAGATTCTACCTGGTTTAGTTCTGTATCGTACGGGAGAAGTTAACTTCATAGAAGGATACCTCGATCTAGTTATCTCCTTAGAATGTCCCCCAGACATTAAAGAAACAATCATCAAGACGACTAAACTAGTAAACAACGTTAAAGAATCCTTTTTACCATCATTCGAAACCATGTTTCTAAATATTTCAACACATCAAAGGGCTCACCAATGGGAATTCAAGCTAATGACCATTCGAGTAAAAGTGTTAGCCCAGAAATTGAACGAAGTAAGTGAACTGCCTTGGATCTCAGCACGATCAAAACGAGCCGCATTCGAGTTCGGAGGAGATATTCTTAACATTCTTTTTGGTACGGCCACAGACAAACAGGTGAAACTACTTCGAAAGAAGATCAACATCTTAGGTAATTATGCCTCTACTTCAAACTTATTGATTACTGAACTAAAGGAACAGTTGAAGGCGAATACTCGTACCTTAATAAACTTTAGGGATAGCTTACAAAAGTTAATAGAATTTCAAAATAGTCTAAGTGCTACGCACAATATAATAAATCAAATGGGAAGCATCAGGGCGTTGATAAATTTAATTGAACAAACGGTAACTAACATACATCAAATACACCAGTTGGTGATAAACTCACTTCAATTAGCCAAAAACAAAATCACTAACTCTCAACTTTTCTCCCCCATCTTCCTATTGCCTTTTGTACTAGAAATGAACAAAGAGACTAAACTACACACAGTCATTCCTCTAGAAACAAAAACATATCAAACCTTCTTAACTTACTCTTGGACTATCCAATCTGCAGCTAGCCCCTACGAACTAATAACTTTAATTCCTTTCATCTCAATAGAGAAATTTGTTTCATATAAACTAATACCTTTTCCTACCCACCTTCCTTTAAATAAATCACTAGTTCGAGTCATGTACAACGACCCAAACAATTACTTCTTTGTAAATTACGGTAATCGGAAATACACTTACCTTAAAGAATCAGCCCATGATCTTTGTAGACATTTAGGCCAACTAGCAGTTTGCCCCCAGTCCCAAGTGTTTGCTTCCATTGATGATCAGTCTTGTTTACTGTCTTTAATCTTGAACTTCACTAATGATTTTTCACACTGCCCTATTGCAGAATATAAGTCTATAGAACCTTATACTGTCGCTTTAGGACACTTCACTCTTATTTCTTTTTCAGAAAAAACTAGGGCTTCGATTGCATGTGAGAAACCCAATTCTATCCAGCATGTCTATGACTATGTCTTTACTATTCCTCACGGATGTGCTTTCATCTCTTCTAAGTTTCAGTTTAAGAACCCTATTCACCTTGAAAAGAACATAACCCTCTCTTCCTTAATTTCTTATTCTGATCACGTTTTATTCAACTTCTTATCTCACGTTGCTTTACCTAACATTTCTTCTGTTTTGTTCCCTAAGTTTCAAACCTTAAAAGAAATTCATTGGAATCAAAGACTAGATCAATTAAATCAAACAATGCACCCTTTTACACCGTATTTTCCCCAAATAAAATTCATTCCATACATTGGAGGAGGAACTTCTGGAACGATCTTTTTCCTCATAGTTCTTGTCATCGCGTATTTCGTTTGGACTAAAAGAGTATTCCTTTGCAATATGTGCATGCCAAAGGTACCATTCAAACTGAAAGCATCCCACTTCAGGCCATCCCAACATCTAATGTACGAATTCAACTAGCACCTGAAGATGCTCCTTTAAATAACCTGGTTCAGATAAGATCTCGACCCAGCTCCCCAACTCCTGTCCAACGTTTGTCTCTACTTCCGAGACCTCCTATGCCTCTTCCTAACACTCGAGCTATTACTTCCTCTGAAAATCAAGCGACTTATTCTAATTGAGAAATCAATCTTTAAGTAAAGATTCTCCCAGGGAGGGGACCTAGTACGTCATAGTACCTTTTAATTCGAAAATGTATTCCATCCTTTTAATTAGATTCCATCATTTTAATTAGATTCAAAATAACGCTCATAAACGTTTTATTTGAAATCAAATCGATAGAACAAGTCGCTTAGAAACAAACATTTCCCGCCCGTAAATGCAACGCATAAGAATTCCTGTATGGCCTTGTAATGCCTGCAGTGGTGGGTTGACTCATTGCAAGCCTGCAAAGGCGCCTCAGTTACTTCTTGCCTTGTAAACTGTAGAGAATTGATTGTGAACGCTTGTGTTGAGAAAATGGGTCTATTAACCCTTCTACTTTCAATATATATATATATATATATATATATATATATATATATATATATATATATATATATATATATATATATATATATATATATATATATATATATATATATATATATATAAAATATTCTATGTGTTGCTTGTTCCAATTTACAACAAATATAAATTATGGTGAATCATAATCAACCAGCCACTCCATATATATATATATATATATATATATATATATATATAGATATATATATATATATATATATATATATATATATATATATATATATATATATATATATATATATATATATATATATATATTTTATATATACATATATATATATATATATATATATATATATATTACATACCTAAAGAATATAGTTGTATATTTATAATTATATTGTTCCGGTATGTTTGTAATTGTAATCTTACAGAAATATAAAAACTTATATTTAAGTGAAGGAATCAATTTCGCAGCTGAAGCGAAGATAAAACGTTGGTAATTATGGCATTTGTTAATGACCTTTAGAGGTACGTGTAAAGTGTTATTATTCTTTTTCGGTGTATAATTAATATGTATCCTTCTAATCAAAAATTATGTAATTATTAAATAAAGCATGAAAATATGAAGCATGATTTAATTATATAATTAGATGGAATAAGCCATTATGTAAAATATGTCTTTGAGTATTATTTTTATGTTCATGACTGCTAATCATGCAACCACATGCCATTTACGCAAATATGTAATTAATTAACAATTATGAACACCTTTACTAATTTTATCAATAATGTTTTATTATGTATTTTCTTATCAGAAATTTAGTATTCCTAGGTGTTTTGATATGGAGTTTTCTATGGAGTTTGTATAGTGTTTTATGACGGAATTTTTGGTCTTTAAAGTCCCTATTGGGCGAAATAAGGAAAATTTTATAGAAGATTTACTTTATTTCCCTTCTTATAGCTAAATTAGTAATAAAGAGAGAAGAATATAAATATATATATATATATATATATATATATATATATATATATATATATATATATATATATATATATATATATATATATATATATATATATATATATATATATATATATATATATATATATATATATATATTAGAGGTGTAGCGGATAACCGCATCCGCATCATTTTTCACTATCCGCATCCGCAACCGCATCCGCATTAATTTTTTGCGGATAGCGGATAGTATTCATCTATGAATTATGAGAAACGTGTGTGCACTACCTTATATATTTTATATATATATATATATATATATATATATATATATATATATATATATATATACTATATATATATATATATATATATATATATATATATATATTAAAAGCAAGGGACTTTCAAGGATGACAGAAGCACTCATGCTGAAGATAGATAATAGATTTCAAACTCTGCAAAACGATGACGCATGTACAATAGCAACTTTTCTAAATCCTAGATACAAAACATAATTTCTTGAACCACGTGTTTTACAGAGGGGTTAAGAATTAATTTAGGATGTCCATATATGATGAAATGCTGCTAGGCAAATATCATAAGCCGATAAAAAAGCAAAGATCACGCAAACAGGCACAATTACCATTTCTTAGCGATCAATTTGCTGAATCCATGAACGTTCTTTTGGCTTTTAGCAGCGATGAAGAGTTGTTCAGAGGTGTCAAAGACATATCATTGATCGAAGAATACAAGAGAAAAAGCTTGGAATCAGATAAAGATCCACTGGTTTGGATGGCGTGAAAATTGTAAAAGTTTTCCACATCTTGCAGAAGTCTTCATGGAATTCTTAACATGCCCTTCAACAAGTGTAGCTAGTGAGCGTCTTTCAGTGGTGCAGATCTTATTTACGACGAAAAGATAAGAAAACTCTCCCCTAAATTAGCTGACTTTTGTTTTTGAAGCATAATTTGAGAATTAATAATTTCAAGCATTAATATATAACCTTTTTCCAAATTGGTGGAGGCTTGATAAAAGAAGGTTTGTAGGGTGCAAAAGAGTTGGGTCTAAGCGTCCACCACTCTGGTAACACGGATATATATATATATATATATATATATATATATATATATATATATATATACATATATATATATATATATATATATAACTCTTTATATATATATATCTATATATATATATATATATATATATATATATATATGAAGCACCTGTGACTAAAACTCTAAA